>SEYY01004664.1:5000-7500 GCA_009176605.1 Armadillidium nasatum
CGTCTCAAACTGCGGAAAAAGAGGAAGAGTCTCAAACTGCGGAAAAAGAGGAAGCGTCTCAAACTGCGGAAAAAGAGGAAGCGTCTCAAACTGCGGAAAAAGAGGAAGCGTCTCAAACTGCGGAAAAAGAGGAAGCGTCTCAAACTGCGGAAAAAGAGGAAGCGTCTCAAACTGCGGAAAAAGAGGAAGCTTCTCAAACTGCGGAAAAAGAGGAAGCTTCTCAAACTGCGGAAAAAGAGGAAGCGTCTCAAACTGCGGAAAAAGAGGAAGCGTCTCAAACTGCGGAAAAAGAGGAAGCGTCTCAAACTGCAGAAAAAGAGGAAGCGTCTCAAACTGCGGAAAAAGAGGAAGCGTCTCAAACTGCGGAAAAAGAGGAAGCGTCTCAAACTGCGGAAAAAGAGGAAGCGTCTCAAACTGCGGAAAAAGAGGAAGCGTCTCAAACTGCGGAAAAAGAGGAAGCGTCTCAAACTGCGGAAAAAGAGGAAGCGTCTCAAACTGCGGAAAAAGAGGAAGCGTCTCAAACTGCGGAAAAAGAGGAAGCGTCTCAAACTGCGGAAAAAGAGGAAGCGTCTCAAACTGCGGAAAAAGAGGAAGCGTCTCAAACTGCGGAAAAAGAGGAAGCGTCTCAAACTGCGGAAAAAGAGGAAGCGTCTCAAACTGCGGAAAAAGAGGAAGCGTCTCAAACTGCGGAAAATAAGGAAGCTTCGCAAACTGTAGAAAATAATGAACGCACTGGAGAAGAGCCAAATGTGTCTATAAAGGAGGAAGGACTCATTGGAGAGGGTGAACGACGTACAGGAGAGGAAGAAACACAGACCCTAGAAAAAGAAGCAAGCACTGGAGAGCAAGTATCACAAGCTGCTACTGAAAATGAACCAAGCTCCAAACCGGAAGAGTTAAAATCTGCTGAAGATGAAGAATGCACCAGAGAGGAAGAAGAGTCACAAGCTGTTGAAAAGAATGAGTCAAAGGACTCCGAAGAGGAAGAAACTAACGATGAAGAGGAAGAAACGAACGATGAAGAGGAAGAAACGAACGATGAAGAGGAAGAGAAATCACAAGATGCTGAAAAAGATGAAACTCCCCTGAAAGAGGATCAAAAATCGCAAGTTGGTAAAAAGGGTGAAAAATTCACCAAAGGGGAAGAATCGCAAGCTAGTGAAAAGCATGAAGCAGTCACCGGTAAAACTGAATCAAAAACTGCAACTAAAACAACGCAGGGAAAAGGATCGCAAGCATTTACCAAAGGTAAAGCACAATCTGCAAAGGAGTCGAAACCCGCTGACCAAGATGCTGGAGATGATGCCGAAGAAGAAAAATCTTTTACGGAAGCTGCTGGTAGAGGAGGAAAGAGAAGGAACAGGAACAGGAACAAAAAAAATTGGAATTAATCAAATTTATAATTTTTAATTGCATAAGTGTTGCCTATATTATTTTTATCTTTTAATCTATTTTGATATCTAATTTTGATTCTGTTAAATAGATTTTAAGTTTACTAAAGCCTTTGAGAACAATTGCAATTCCTAAGAATGTCATATCATTTTAAATGTTTAAGATAATCCTTGAATTGACTGATTTTTTGAATTTTTTAAATTTGTAGACCTTATTTAATAAACTACACTACGATATTAAAATGAGCATTTTTAGCAATATATGCAGATTATTTATGGAAAAATTAAAAGTTTATAAATAGCCTTTGTTTAAATTTTTAGGATATATCCGTCGTAAGATAGTTCTATTCAACTTAAAATTGTCAGTAGTTTTGACAATGAGACTATTTTAATTTTATATGAATAAGTGTAACGTTTGTTAACTCAGATTTGGGAAAATTAAATATATCCTATTAAATAGGAGCAGAATATATATCTAAACTAATATTTAACACATTAGTTTTTTTGAAGACCGTAAATGACTTGGCATGTTCTCAAAATAAAAATTTCTAATTTGAAGACTAGAATTTCTAAAATTTCTATGAAAAGCGTCCAGAATTTTGCAGATCATAAAACCGTTCAAAGATTGTGTATGAAGAGTGAATGTAAATGTGTACATTGCGCTATTTGAACTCCTATTTAAGGAATAGTCATGAAAACTTTAAATTTGTTATTCAACTGTAGGATAAATATCTCAATCTGCACTTTTGATAACTCATATCGTTTATTAATAAGCCTTATGTTAAATATCTTGGTTTACACTTTTGAATTTGATATCTGCCAGGCGTATGAGAGGTAATTTGGGGATCACAAAGTTTAACTGGCTTTTTGTGGGGTTACGAGGATTAAAATTTTAAACAGGTCAGACACACGGATAAATCATGGAATTTTTTACATAATATTTTAGTAGGGGTAAAAAAGTTAGTTTTATAAATATGAAAATGTGACTATTTCTTTATACCATTTGTAAAAAAAAAAATTTGAAATGTTCAATTAAATATTAACAATTGGTTTCTCATATTACATCAAATATTAATTAAATTTTTATGAATTCTTCTGTAAGTTAGATT
>SEYY01004664.1:17500-27500 GCA_009176605.1 Armadillidium nasatum
AATTTCGTAATATTTTTGTTTAGTTAAGTAAATTTACTTTTTAAAACTATTTTTTGACTCCGAAAATAGCTATAAAATTTCTGAAATTCTCTCAGCTGAAGATGAGACCACCACCTGGCTGTGTAAGATAAATGATAATACAACATTGAAATCGTACGATGTGTTAAATTCTCGGACATTAATTTTTTCAAAAAATTTTTTTTTAGTGTACAAAATAGTTTTCCGTGGCTGTTTACCCAAAAAAAACATCAGATCAATTCATTTTCATAGTTTCATATATATATATATATATATATATATATATATATATATATAATATATATATATATATATATATATATATATATATATATATATATATATATATATATATATATATATATATATATATATATATATATATATTATATTGAAACACCACATTACTATAATAACCTAACCTGACCTAACGTAAAATACCTAATTAATAATAACAAAGGTTATTCCAAAGAATGATTGATATTTTCATGCGATATAAATATCACTATAATAATAAATATATTAATATTGAGCGACCATAAATCTGCTCAACAAAAGCCCAAGCTACACACTAAGTGACTTACAGTTTGTATTAGTTTTACTACTCCATGAAAACTTGTACAAAATTTAACAGCTTCATTAATTGAATTACCCATTATTAACAGTTAATTTTTAATATAATATTTTAACTAGATTAAATAAAATCTATTATGTAACAGTTATAAAATAAAATACAAATTCGAGGTTTCAGAGACGTTCCGTAAGTAGAAGTACGTAGAAAAATGTTCAGCGGTTCTTTTAGTTGGTTTTTACTTTTGAAGATATATATATATATATATATATATATATATATAATATATATATATATATATATATATATATATATATATATATATATATATATATATATATATATATATATATATATATATATATATATATATATATATATATATATATATATATATATATATATATATATATATATATATATATATATATATATATATATATATATATATATATATATATATATATAAATAATGAAAATTTTTTATATCATGCCTTGGCTTACCGATACTTGCAAATCTTCACAATTTTTCATCTGAACTTCATCATTCATATGCATTAGATCGTTGAATGTTGTGCACAAGTCCGTAAATTTTTTCATGAGCTTTTAGAGCAGGTACTCTTTAAACAGAGTTGCGACCCAAATTTGGGTAGCCGGGTCTTCCAAGATGGGTCACCGTAGCTTCCCACAAAGGATAAATTTTTATTTTAATTTAAAAATTTTAGGAAGGGATTTTGAGAATTTTTTTGAAAATTGAGAGACTATATCGAAAAGAAATAGCATTAGATGATGATGCATTGAGAGATAGTTGTAGCTCTGTACCTCCTCTAAACAAATGCCAGAAATGAAAAAAGTTATGAGTAGTTATTTTTTAATATTTTTTTGTCAGGAAAGGCAAATTTTCCAAAACTTTTAAATTAGTCTGACATTTCAAGAGCATATAGCTTTTTTTTCTAAAGCAGATATCAAAAACCTTATCGTAGCATTTGTAGCTAATACATTTTTGATTATACATATAAATTGTCACGTCATTTCGACCAGTGGTTTTTCCCCGCTATTCACTCTTTTCAAGGGTAGATTTTCGAAAACTCTTACAAACCTTTATAGATACAGAAAAACGTCAAAAATCGACTTCTTTTTCAGCTCGTTGTAATGCACATTTGATAAATATCGGTCAAGAATTAAAAACTTTTTTTTTTTTTTTTTTTTTTATTTTATTTTTTTATAGAAATTGCATCCCTCCCTAATTAAAATTTAAACCTTCGAGCTTAATACGAGTAATAGACAGAAATTTACTTTCCCTTCAAAGTAAAATATTTATTATTTTATTATTATTAAAATTTTATATTTTAATGTTGTAATGTTAGTACTCTATTTTGGCAAAGTTTGTAGGAAATTAAAAACCTAAAATAGCATCGTGGAGTCATTTTCTTTAATCCAAATCTAATATTATTCGTTGCCAGACGTAAGATATATATATATATATATTATATATATATATATATATATATATATATATATATATATATATATATATATATATATATATATATATATATATATATATATATATATATATATATATAAATATATATATATATATATATATATATATATATATATATACTATATATATATATATATATATATATATATATATATATATATATATATATATATATATATATATATATATATAATATATATATATATATATATATATATATATATATATATATATATATATATATATATATATATTATATATATATATATATATATATATATATATATATATATATATATTATATATATAATATATATATATATAATATATATATATATATATATATATATATATATATATATATATATATATATATATATATATATATATATATATATATATATATATATATATATATATATATATATATATATATCACAACCCTCAAGCCACAATTCTGTTGATAGCATAATGGCACTGTCTTCCCGTGAATTTTTTTATTAATTAAAGTTGTATTTGCGCGAAAACACTTTTCAAGGAGACCGGAGCAGGGCCCCTCCTGAGAGTGGGGCCATGGGCCGTTGCCAGTTTCGCCCACCCCTAGAGCCTCCACCGTTAATATATATGATATAAGGAAGACAAATTAAGGATCCGTCCAATATAGTTATATTACTCCTTGTTTTTCATATGGATCGCTTTTGTGAGATGAAACAGCCATTTCCATTCAAATACCGATTGGTTCTTTCTGATTCGCTTGACATCTACACTGTAGATATCTCCAGCGTACTCTCTACAATTGGGAGTGCATGCTGGCAAATAAAGTGGTAATCTCACATATTTCTCTCTCTCTCTCTCACACACACACACACACACACAACACACACTCTGCATACATTCACATGTACACATTCTCAATTTCATCGCTAAAAATAGATAAGCATAAAACTGCCTTGAAAATTACAGGTTTAAAGATTTCATCCAAAAGAAACGCTGTCCGTCAACTCCTTCCCTCTTATCTTCCGGGAATTAGCAGCCACTGATCATAGAGATGGTTCCGGTCAAGACAATGTCGCTTGTCCTGATTCACGGTTTTCTTTCTACACTAATTTCTGCTAAAAATCTTTCCCAGTATTCTCATTCCCACTTAGTCGAACCCCAGAATGTGAAATCTAATTGTCTGTGTCAGAGAAAATCATCTTTGTTTTGCGTTCTTCACACTCTTAGGAAACAATAATTATTACAGCGTTTAGTGTTTATATATATATATATATATATATATATATATATATATATATATATATATATATATATATATATATATATATATATATATATATATATATATATATATATATATATATATATATATATATATATATATCATCACCGTCAAACCTGGTAGGCTGATGTCTGTCAAGTGCTACTTCCTCCAAAAGAAGCCTTGATTACTTGAGCACCTTCTATTTTACGTAGTCGACTTGCTAGGCCTGTCGTTACAACTTCCCATTGTTTCCTACGGCAGGAATCCTGTGGTCTACAAATTTATAAACATATATTTTATTAAATTCTTCCCCTACATACTTCAATGCGCCACTACCTCTCCTTTTCTTTATCTTATTTGCTCGCGAGACAAACTATATATATATATATATATATATATATATATATATATATTATATATATATATATATATATATATATATATATATAATATATATATATATATATATATATATATATATATATATATATATATATAATATAATATATATATATATATATATATATATATATATATATATATATATATATATATATATATATATATATATATATATATATATATATATATATATAACCGAGAAAGTAATATGGATATCCAAATTAATGTTTCAGAAGCATGGATGTAGGTATTAACATTTTTTTTTCCTTTTAAAGGAAACATTTCTTTTTCACTAATTTCTGCACTTGTTCTATAGATTTTTTATTATGTTACCCTTTGCAAATATTATCAACACATGATATAGGAGTGTAAATTATGATCCTTACGCATACAAAACAGGAAAGCTGGTAGAACTTCCTTACTAGGATACTGTTCTATCTTTAATGTCGAGATGACTTACGGGACATTTTTATATGTCTGGATGGAGGTCATGTCATCTGAATCGTTGAGCCTCGATCTCAGAAGCGAAAATAATTTGACATACCCCTTAGCTATCTTTCATATTTTATTTCTAAAATGTTAGTGTAAAATCGAATACGCCTTTAAAAGTTAAATATTTGGTTAAAAATTTTCCCCTACGTACTTCAATACCCCACTACCCTTCCCTTTCTTTATCCTATTTGCTCCCGAGACAAACAAATATATCATTATTAATCAACTTGCTCGAAGTTATTACCTCGTTGAAGTCGAATATCGTTAAACTTATCAGAAAATATATTGAAGGTTTATTTTTTATTGTACTGTAAATTGCTTCAAATTTCGTGTTATTGAATATATCTATAGAGTGATATTACAATTGTTAAAATTAGTTTCTAATAGTTATTAGTTCTCTCTCCAAATTAAAATTCGGTATAAACTTTTCTAGGAATTTAAATTTACTAATGATAGTAATGAAAAACTTTAGAGTGTAATCTATCAATCTGTTTAACAACAAATACTTATTTCATGTTTATTTTTAGGTAGAGTTTAATAATGAAGGATTCGGGGCGCAATGCTCGGTATACGATCAAGAAATTCCAGCTTTTGTATTCGTTTCTAAAGATTTTCCAAGTGGTAAGATGCTTTTATTTCTTTTAAATGATTTATTTAGATAAAATACTTCATGATTATTTTATATATATATATATATATATATATATATATATATATATATATATATATATATATATATATATATATATATATATATATATATATATATATATATATATATATATATATATATATATATATATATATATATATATATATATATATATATATATATATATATATATATATATATATATATATATATATATATATATATATATATATATATAAATCGCAGGCGTTACACATGTTTCTCGTTGAAATAAATCATCCTTCTTTATGGCATAACACACAATTCTTAAAAGACTATTTTACATCATTGAACACATTGGGGATTCTATATTCGTTTGTGGCTATTTTCTTATGTTGGTCATTACTAAAACCTTTCACCATATTTTTCATTGTAAGTATTCTTCCATTTTTGTACTTTAAACCGTATGTTAAATTTTCAAAAATCTAATTTTTTTTTTTCCTTTCAGGAACTCGCATTCTTTATAATTTCAAGTTGCTTTGCCTTCCTAATCTTTCATTGTGGAGTTTATCTTATTTTTGATGCTACAGAAGAAGTTGAAGTATTGGAGGATAAAAATTATCTGGTAACGACTGCAGGACCTTCTCCCATAACAGATCCCCTGGTTGCATGGACTGATAGGATTTTAAGAAAGGTGGACAGTGAAGAGAGAACTCAAATTTTAGGTACTGGATTTTATTTCATAGTGCTTGCTATGTTCTTTCTTCACTGGTGTATAACCTACTATGTGACTTGTAAATACACAGAAGTAGAAGTGAGTATAAACCTAGATAGGGAGTCGAAAGAAAAGAAAACATAAAAACTAGGGTGTAAGAGAATAAGAAGAATGATTACTTAAGTACTTTGTGTGTGGGTTGTGTAATATGCAGTAACTAAGTTAATATCATAAGGTTAAGCTTTTAATTTATTTAAAATATTTAGACAATGTGAAAGAGATCCCAATATGTTTGTTTCTTCGAATGATTTGTAATAAAGTAAAAATAAATCAGGGGTGCCTATAAAAAGGTATACGTAAATGTTTTACTAGTAAATATCAGTTTTGTAAAGACCGTCAAATCTTAAAAAATTAGCATATATTAATAAATTCTTATCATCCATTACTTAGTGTATTACTTCAATAGAGTATCTGTAATCGAACTACAGTAGTTTATACCAAGTTTTGTTCATCCCTTTCTAATTTTGATGGTAATGGGCGTATATTTATAAATATTAGCTTTTATATTAGATTTTTTGTACTGTTCAGGGAAAATAATTTATAATCGTCAATATTAGCCAAGAAAATTTTTCCTACTGCTTCTGTTTTTTTAATTTTGAAAATGTATAATAAAATGTGAAAAAATCTTTTTTATTCCAAAACCTCCAGAGTAATTGCGATACTTTTTCCTGTTCTAATTTTGAAAATTGTTGGAAAATCTATTCAAATGATATTATTGCAGTAAGAAACTAATTTGATTATGTACTTGTACTGCAATGCACAGATCTTAATATTCAGGCTATACAGGATACTGGCCATTTACTGTACATTCATCGTGAATAGTTTTAACACTTTTAAAGCTCTGTTTACATTAGCAATCTAAGACGGTGGCCTGAGAAATGTCAGAATTTAGACTTGCAAATAACCAATATTCAAGAAGTATTCATTCAGTTAACAACTTATAGGAAATTGTTTCAATTGCATGAACTCTTAGATACTATTTTCTGAAACCTCTGCAGAAAGTATTTGTGAACCCCAATTAGTACATGATTAAATAAATTTGGCTTTTAACACTTTTGAGTTACACTAGTAACGAAATAAGATCTCAAATAACTATTACAACACTGGGTAGAAGCAACGTTGAGGCAGGAAGGAGAAAAAAATATTAAACTAACATTATATTTACTGCTTGTATAATTCTAGCTATAATAGCTTTAAAGTAAGCTTTTCTAGCTTTAATATTTTTTGTAACTTCCGGACAAAAAATTTATAAACAAAAACTACACCTACAACATTTTTCATTTTTGTTGGGTGTATAGAAAAATGACTGGGCTACAACTTTCTCTCAATATATCCTTTAATGCTATTTATTGGTTTCGAGATATAGCCTCTCAAAAAATGGTTAATTTTGAAGAAATTTTAAATTTTCAAAATTTGAGAGGCTATATCTCAAAGAGAACAAACAGTATTTAATAATGTACTAAATAAAAGTTGTAGTCCTGTCCATCCTCTAAGCACCTGCCAAATAAAAAAAGAGAAAAAGAAAATAGGTAGCTTTTTTTTAATGTTTTTTGTCCGGAAGTACATTTTTTCGCTTTTTTCATAAATTCAAGTGCTTATTTCTCTTTCAAGAATCTGCTCCCACAATTTCAATAACTTGCGGCTAAGAATATTCAGTTAAATTTTCAGGTCATTTCGACCATTGGTTTGGCACCGCTATTCATTTTTAAGTTGAAGTCCAAATAACTTAGAGACCGTTATAGACTCAGAAAAACGTCAGAAATCAACTGTTTTCATCGGGAAAAAATTCATATACACTGAAAATTTCATAGTAGTCGGTCAAAAATTTTTTTTTTTATGATTGAACCCTCCCCATCAAAGTAATGAGTTTTTAATTAACGTTGTATCCAAGGTACTATGCCATTCTGCAAGTTTCTATTCTCCAATTAATGTGGTTGGCAATCACACAATCAAATTTTTACAGAATTTTAATTTAACTATATTATTAATTTTTCATTTATCCCTGAAAAGGTCAATTTCGATTTAACTAAATACTGAATGACTAAATATTTGTGTTTTTAAAATTGACATTGAACTTATTTAATATCAATTTTAGTTGTGACTTGCACATTAAAATTCAGACTTTCCGTTTTCAAAACCATATTTTAAACATACCATCCATCCTTTAACAATTTTTAAATTACTTACTTTTCCTATACCTTTCTAAAATTCGAATCAATGTAGTCATTAATAACCCTTATATTAAATTTAAAAAAAGTGATTTAACAGCTTATAAGAAGATCAAAGAGAAGTACTAGATTTTTAATGAACAAGCCTCATTTTCTAGAGATTATCTTGTTATTGCTCAGCTTTGACTAATAGATTAATATTTCATCACTCAAACCTTGAATAAAAACCTTGAACCTCTTTCATGTGGAGAGACTTCGTCAAACAAATATCTCGCTCCACGTGGAGTTGACATAGGTGTCCAAACGGGAGGTGAGGCACTTTTATAAGTAATTATATGTCTGAAAGCAGAAAGTGAAAAAGAATTTCTCAAAGATAATGAGTACAATACATTCACACTTTTAGTACATTTTTTTATTCCGATCAAGCTGAAGGAGCAGTATCAGCTTCATTCTAAGTTTTAAACGAGACCTTTATTAGCTTTTAAAACAAATTCCCAGCTTTCAATATTGCAATCCCATTTAACATAGAGTTGGCATTCAACAGTAGCTTTGAAATTAGTGAATAAAAGCTTCCCACAACATACATAAATTAGTATAGTTTTAACCCATTGGAAAAATTAAAATCTGTAACACTACTTCAAATTTTACTTTCAAATTGATTTTATGAAATATATAAATTTTAAAAACTCTAATACTATTTGTTCAAATTTTACTTTCAAATCAATTTCATATATAAAAATATTAAAAATATAAAATGTGGCACTCATTTCTCTCGCATCTTAAAAGTGTTTCTCAAAAACTCTAGAATTAAAATGTGTTTAAGTATAGGTTAATACAATATAGTTTTTTTTTTTTAATTTGAATGAGTTTTTTGGCCAAATCAAGATTTCGACAAAGCTTGAAACATTCTCCATGAAACCAACTCTTATTACGAAAAAAAAGCATTTTCAATATCTCCGAAACTTCAATATTTCTATTCGAGATTGTGAATTTTACCCTGGGGAACATCTCTAGCAACCTTGCTGCAGGATTAAGACTAAAATAGTTTCAATAGGAAGAAAAGTTCAAAGGGATGAGAATCATTTGAGGTAAATGCAATGGAGTTTTTATTTTTAATAGAATATACTTATTTACAAAGATATAAAATTGAAATTACATTAAAATGTCACATTTGGAAATGAAAAACTTTTTCAGTAATTGTCTAAAATGAAATGAGTAATATATATATCTCAAATACTCATACAAATGAATTTTATCATTTATTAAAATATTAGCGTAATTGAAAAATTATATGCACAAGTTTAAAAGCCAATTGCATAATCATTTCATTCACTAAAAACTAAAATTAATAGTTATTAAAAATTATTATTAAAGCCACATACCCGTGAGAGTCAGTTGATCGATAACATTTTAATTAGATAACGTTGCAAATTATTTATATATAAATTCAATAATACATATAGCCTAAAGTAATATGAATTTTCTCTATATAGAAAATTATTATTTTCAATATTGTTAGAAATTATAGTGTTTATTACTTACGTTTTGGAAGATTTTTTTTTTAAATCGCTTATTTTATAGTAATCGTAATAGTACTACAAATTATTTCTTTCTGTAGACCCTTCGTTTGATGATGATGAATATAGCATGTTATTTTTTCTCATCTCTTTTGCTTCTTGATAAGTAGGTGGTGGTGTAAAAGAAACTACTGATTCAGGTATTTGAGAAACTACGTCGTTATATTCAGGAGGAGGATCTACAGATTCTGATTCACTTCTTTTGATATTTGTTAATATTTCATTGTTAATATAACTATTTCCGATTTCATTGTTAACATTTATATTTCCGTTAACAAGAATAGGAGGATTTCCTTGGACAAGGGTAGCATGATTTCCGTGGACAAGAGTAGGCATAATATTCAAAATATTCCTCTTCCTTATTGAATTCTTCATATCAACAATTATAAGTGAAAAAATAAAACTAACAATTTGAAGCATTAGAATTAAAAACATTGGCAGAATGAGTTTCATAAATAGGTCACCATTTTTATTTGCAAATTTCGAGTCCATATTTATAATACTAACTTGCTCTTTACTATTCCGACCTATTATGGAATCTTCGAGAGATAGAAAGCGCTTTCTATGGATATTCATCTGTTTGATAGCACAAAGGAAT
>SEYY01004664.1:30000-49886 GCA_009176605.1 Armadillidium nasatum
TTTCTTTGGTCAACTCTCTAACCCCAGACTTAAAGATACGCTCAATCTTACATGAACTATATTAGTAAAGTTAGGAATTTCATTTCTTTAATCTATTTTCCTAAATTTCCTTTGAGTTGCTTATATTCACACGTCGATTGGAACATGTCTGGCTCTAATTTGGACCTTCTTACGGGAAAATTTTCCAACTCAAGTGGAAATTTTTTTAATTATTTAGACTTTAGAGCATCAATTTTTTCCTGTAAACTTGAAAAACAACAAAATTTATCTTTTATTTCGGATGATAGTAAGTATAATTTTTTCTTAGCGCGCAATTTTGTTTTTTTCATTCAGCAAGTTACAATTATTATATATTACCTTTCTTCTATCTTAATCAGCCTTAAAATTCATTTAAAAAAAAACCTTTCCGTTCTCACGAAGTTAATAAAATCTGGTACAACTTGAATTAAATCAACTCCTTCCAAGGAATTTGTCTTTGAATATTTATACAGAATCATTGGAGAGAGGTTAAGGAAAAATTAATTTACGGGAATTTTGTTTTTTATGAAAGTAAATTATCCTGGTTTTAAATCGAAGATTAATATCAAAATTAATTATTATTAACACAAATTAACTCTATTTAAATTGTTTAACTAGGTTATTTTTATTTTAAGTTAAAAAAGAAAGTTTTGAATTATTTCAAATTAAAATTTCATGGAAGGATCACATTTAAAATATATAATTTAAAAACAATTTGAAATCTTAAAAATAGCTTTGCATATCTTTTACTAGACAGAATATTCTGACAAGCAAAAAAAAAAAATATTAACAACAATAAATTATTTAAAGTAATAATAATATTATATTATTATATATATATATTATTTTATTATTATTATTATTATTATTATTATTATTATTATTATTATTATAATAATAATAATACTAATAATAAAAAAAAAAAAATAAAAAAAAATAAAAAATGAATGATAGTTATACAAATAATGTAAATTAATAAGTATAGATAAATACTTATAAATTTAAAAATATGAAAATATCTATCGTAATGAAATATAAACAAATAAATGTAAATAAATAAAATATTTTATAAACTTTAAACAAAGTATTTAATTAATAACTAAAGCTAAAATATTACATAATAATAAAATAATAATATTAATAAAAATTACAATTAAGTAATAAAAATATAAATAATAATAATAATAATAATAATAATAATAATAATAATAATAATAATAATAATAATAATAATAATAATAAATTATAATAATCACATGTAATTAAAAAATAAAATAAATAAAAATTACAATTAATTGTTTTTTTTTATCAATATACTTAATAATTCCTTTGATTTTGACTTTCTAAAACTGAGATGTAGCAATGTCTCTATCAAAAAAATATTCGGATCTTCGAAAAGCTCTTCTTGAATGCAATTTACTATAATAAAGTGATTTTCTCCTCGCATCTGAAGGGTTCTGAGAAGTCTGGAAAGATTTTCGTTCTCGAAGCCGGTGACTAGAATTTTCTTCCTGGTCTGTAGGAGTTAGGAGAAGAGAGAATTTTCTTCCTGGTCTGTAGGAGTTAGGAGAAGAGAGAATTTTCTTCCTGGTCTGTAGGAGTTAGGAGAAGAGAGAATTTTCTTCCTGGTCTGTAGGAGTTAGGAGAAGAGAGAATAAGAGCCGATGTTGAAGAAAGAGTCTAGGAACACTGAAAGTTTATTTTTGATCTTAAAAGTTTCTTATACTGTGGAGGAGGAGCTGGAGAATTAGGAGGTGAAGGTGATTCATTTCCTGCAGAATCATCTAAATCTTCACAACTTCTACTTAAAAGATGAGCTTTCGGTGTATCATCATATATAGGAATGGCGACAGGTGCTCTTTCATTTTCCGTGTTTACCAATGAATCGTTTGTTGGTGGAAGGTCATTTACAAGATCGCGTGAATTTTCATTCCCAGGCAGTGGCATTGTAGCTTCGAAAGTAAGATTTATATAATTTACAAATACACCTTGAAAATTCTAACACAGGTAATTACCCCAAAAAATCAACCAAACATATAGCCAATAAAAACCAGAATCATCTACATTTAAGGAATCTTTATCACCAGGATCTTCACGATCTGGATGAGAATCATGTGAAAGAGAGAAGATGGTCTTGCATGTTTGACGAAAGGAACAATAAAGTACAAACACGCAATGTAATAAGCAACCCAAAGAATTGTTACTACCATATAATATATTTCCTAAAAAAAGTATATATATATGTATATATATATATATATATATATATATATATATATATATATATATATATATATATATATATATATATATATATATATATATATATATATATATATATATATATATATATATATATATATATATATATATATATATATATATATATATATATATACTTGATTAAAATCAAAGGCAATCTAATTTTTGGTTGCTATTTCAATTTTTTTTTTCATTCATTTTTAAATTTCTGATAATTCCAAATCTATAAATATTTTACACTGCGAATCGAAAATGACGTTGGAAAAAGAAAAATCAACTAAAGCATATTTAAAAGATTTTTTAAAAAATGTAATGAATTATAAATTAACCAAAACTAATCTTAAATCTTAATCTAAGTTAAGGAAATTTTGAAAAAAAACAGAGAGATATATTAAAAAATAAAAGGTTTTCAATCTATTTTAACCTTATTCATTTCTAGATTCTAACGTCGAGTAGGAAAAAAACGCTTCCTACAAATCCAGCAAAAGCACCTTCTGTTATATTATTAAACAGGGTACTACTAGTCTTAGTCTTCCATTGAGAAGGCATTAGAAAATAAACTATCAAATTATTTTAAATTTAAAACCTAACGTATCCATAGAGATCTTTAAAAATTAACAATTTTCAGTTTTAAAAACTATTAAATACTGAATACTTACTGCCTATAATGTTTTACAAAAAATCTAAAGGCCTAACATAAATATCGATTTTAATAAAATGACTCAAAATATCGATTTAAATAAAATGAATCAAAATATCGATTTTAAAAAAATGACTCAAAATATCGATTATTAAAATAGATATTTTGAGTCATTTTATTAAAATCGGGCTTAGGTGTAGATTGTTTCTGACTTTCGATATTTTTTATATCGATATTTTTTTATGTCGATATTTTATTTTAATCGATACTTTTATACCTATAATTTTTTTTTATACCTATAATTTCTTTACGGTCCTAGGCTAGTATGTCGTGCCAACGTTCTTGTGTAGGTTAGGCCTCTTTTACGGCAACTTCGGTAGTTCAGGTTATGATAAGTCGAATTAGGTTCTGCTACAAAAATAAGTAATAATAATTGTGTGTATGTCTGCTGTAATAGCCTCTAATTCTCGCCAACGTTCTTGTTTAGGTTAGGCCTCTTCGATATTTTCGATTATCGATATTTTCTGACAATCGAAAGTCAGAAACAATCTACACCTTTACCTTAAAATCGATATTTTGATTCATTGATAACATGAAATTAACCTTAAAAGTGATAAAAATTTTGAGGTTCAAAAAATACACAGGAAAATTGAAAATTAATGGAAATTATGGAGTTAGAGCTTAATCCAAGATTATTATTATTATTATTATTATTATTATTATTATTATTATTATTATTATTATTATTATTATTATTATTATTTTTATTATTATTATTATTATTATTATTTTTATTATTATTATTATTATTATTATTATTATTATTATTATTATTATTATTATTATTATTATCACAATATAAATATATTTGCTAACATATATAGTAGGTCAGAAAGATAGGGAGATTCGTAGACAAACGGGGATAAGCCTCTTTTGTACGAGTTTAAATACAAAATTAACGATTATTTTCTGATGAAGTTCATCCACGGTTCGTCCTAAAAAGTTTACAATTTTGAACATATAAGTCACTACGTCGTTAATTAAACTATATTTGAACAAATAACGTTTTTCCTGTAAAACTTTTATCAAGAAAATAAATAATGGCAAATATAAAAATATTTGTGATTATTCAAAGAAGAAATTTTAAATTTATTCTACTTTTTTGGCGGTAAAAATATAAATTTCCGATTATCCTAAATTTATAATATTGATCTAAATTACTAAGTAATACTTTTACGGTTATTATTATAAGAAAAAATAAAAAAAATTTTACGGTCTATAATTTACTACCGAAATTTTCGAAATGAAGAAATTATTTTAGTAAAGGATTTATTATAAAATCATTAAGCTAACCTAGAATACGTTGATTTTTGTAAAAGCTTTTTTAGCAACGGAGATTTTATAGTTTTAATTGCCTCCCAAAACGAAGTTGTTTCAATTATGTTAGACTTTCACTCACGAATGTATGTTTAATTTTTGAAAAGATAAATTTTTTTTTGAATTTTTTTTTTTTTTTGAGAGAAGACCTCACCGACGAGGGGATATGCCGTCCTTCCAGGCAGACAAAATACTGCCCTTCAGACCATCATGAGTTCAGAGCGAGTGAACCACGTCCACATGCAATGAAAGCTCGTGATGCTCTCCCACTACTGCATTGTTTTGTTTCATTTTTTGAGAGCGGACTCACCAACGAAAGGATATGCAGTCCTTCCAGATAGACAAAATACTGCCCTTCAAGCCATCACGAATTCAGAGTGACTGAATCAGGTCCATACGCAATGAGAGCTCGTGATGCTTTCCAAATTTTCTTTTCAAATGTTAATGTGACAGTTAAAAACAAAAGAAGAAAAAGGCATGTTCTAAGCACATTAGAAAAATGAGCTGATCATTTCGGTAAATCCTTCTGGCCCTGTGAATAACACACTCGATTATCAAAATTGCTGACATTTATTTTTGAATATTGCAATACTTTTAGGAACGTAGATATTTTGAATTTCTAGCTTTTTAGCCGGAAAGTAAATTTTTAAAAATCAAATATACTCGTTTACGTAATAGTAAATAGTAATAATTAAACAAACTATAAAATTCTTGGGCGTTCGAGGAACTTTTATTAGTTTTACAACGACAGTTGTTTGATCTCATTTGATTATCTTCTCTTCGGTGGTTTTAGTCGTACATCTCCTATAACGTTGCTGACTATTTATTATAGTCGTATCCACTCTTGAAGTTCATTTACTCCTCTTTTACTATCACACTCGCAATCATTCTCTCTGTCCTCTCTCAATTTTTCACTCTTTCAATCTTTCTCACACACACACACACCTCTACTTCGTTCTCACACTTTCCTTCTCTTTCTTCCATACCTTCTCTCATTTTCACAGTCTCTTACTTCCACTCTCTCTACTTAATATTAATATTTAGAGCTTTTTTTCTGCTATCTTGAACAAACTTGTCTTAAAGTCGATGGAAATAATTTATATTTTTATCCCAAATTTTTGTTTGTTTACCCTTAATATTTACGACATTTTACTTGCTTCCTATTATCTTAATCAGACTGCCTTAAGAATCATTTAAACTTTGTTCCTTTGAGTCAGTAAAATTTGGAACTAAGTTTTAACCATTTCCAAGAATACCATACTAACCAATGAAATATTTCTCTATAAATATATAGGGAAACATTTGAGAGGAGTAATGAAAAAATTGAAGGAATTTTATTTCTCATTCATGTAAATTAAATCAGTTTTAAGCGATGATTAACAAAATTAAAAATAAAGATTCATCCCTCTTTGAATATCGAGAGAGAAAAATTAAAATCAATTCAAAAGAAATAAATATAATGAAAAGGAATTTTGTTTGTTAATGAAAATTAACTTTGCTTTAATCTAAGGTTAATACGAAAATAATTTGTAATTATTATCACAATATACTTATATTTTAATTGTTTATAAAGAGGTAAAGAGGTCAAGAGGTCATTCTAGTTATTAGGAAAAATATTATTAAAAATTGAAAGCACCTTTAAATTTTAAATTATTTATTTTTAAGGTACAAAGTGAAAAAATTTAAAATTTCAAAAAATAGCTTAACTTTTATTGAACTTCAATTATTCTGGTATTTAATTTTAAAATAAATCACTAATATTAATAAATTGCTGTAAAAATATAGTAAACAATAATGAATATAAATATGTAAATACATACAGTATAGGGAGTAAATAAATGAATATATAATTAAAAAGTAAAATATGTAAATACGTATGAATTTTTTTTTAATATACAAATTAATAAATAAATTATAAATAATGTAAATAATAAATTAAATTTAATAATAATTAATAATAATAAATAATAATAATAAATTCTTTCATAAATATCCTAAATAAATAATTGTGTTAACTTTGACGTTTTAAAACCGTGATGTAGCTTTGGTTTCTTATTGAGAATATGAAGACCCCTCGAGGTTATATTCTTTTACGCAGATCGTATCCAGAAGGGGAGGATATCGGGGAGGGTTTCGGAGGAGACCGGAGAGATTTCTTTGATGCGGATCCTCGGGGATTTGATCTCTTTTTCTGGTCCGTAGAAGAAGGAGGCTGAAAATAATCCCTTGATTTGAGCTTTTTGGTGTGTTCCTCTTCCTGGTCCATAGATTGAGAAGATTCGGAAGATTTCTTTGATGGGAGATGCGGATTGGAATGCTCTTCCTGATCCGTAGATGAAGACTGTAAATCTTTCCTTGGGAGGAGCTTATCGATGCATTTCTCTTCCCGGTCCGTAGATTGAGAAGATTTGGAAGATTTCCTTGGTGGGAGCTGGCGATTGGAATGCTCTTCCCGGCCCGTGCATGAAGAAGAGGAAGGAGATAGTTCTGGTGGCGGTGTAGATTCTAAGGAACCTTGATCATTTTTCCCTGACATCAAGTTTCCATATGCTGGAGGAGTTGCCGGGGAATTAGGTGGTGTAGGAGGTTCATTTTCGGTAGAATCTTCAGAATTTAAGAGCATGTTTCTTGGTAGGTCGTCATATAAAGGAGGAGGAGTTTCAACAGGTTCTCTCTCATTTTCAAAGTTTACCGCAGAACTGTATGTTGGTGGGGGATCATATACAGGATTGAGTTCATTCTCATTTCCAGGTGGTATTATTACTGTTTCCCCATGGTTTGAGTTATATAACGCATAAATATGATACGAAAATTTTACCAAGCAGGATTGAAAAATTAAAACTAATACACTTAAAAGCAAAATTATAAAGCGATAATTTCCTTTCCTTGCATCATAATCAACAGGAATTTTATCATCCGGAATAGGATCATCTAAAAGAGATTCATTTGCCAGAGACGTTTCTGCATGAACATTGAAACGACCATTTTCGTACATGAACCAAAGGTAAACAGTCAACCACAAAAATGCTGCGAAAGTATGTACTTCTTCCTAATATATATATATATATATATATATATATATATATATATATATATATATATATATATATATATATATATATATATATATATATATATATATATATATATAAGTATTAAGGTCTGCTAACTCTAACTCTCTCGCAGATCGAATACATTAAACATCAATGTTTAAAGTTTGCTATAGGGGAATCGAACCCGGGCCCTATAGCACAAAAGCATAGCGTAGTGGTAAAACGCTATGCTTTTGTACTATAGGGCCCGGGTTCAATTCCCCTATATAGCAAACTTTAAACATTGATGTTTAATATATATATATATATATATATATATATATATATATATATATATATATATATATATATATATATATATATATATATATATATATATATATATATATATATATATATATATATATATTGCAGACCATTACCACACTCACGGGCAGAGCCCTTTTCAAGAAGGGAGCATATATAAAAAGAGAAAAGAGGATGAGAACCGACCCAGACCTGTACCTAAAGTACTTCTCTCAGGTGGGCGCAGACAGAAGCAGTGAAGAGAATAAATGCAGAAGAAATATGGATGATGGAAGAGAGTTTCTTTGAACAGTGGTCAGTGGAAAAAAAGAAGACACCACAACGGGCAAGTCTGGGGTTTCCTGTATCCACAATATTTGTGCGAAAACATTGTGCCCCTTGTGCAGCGAGGGCGACTCTGTAATGGTAGAATGCGAGAGGGCAGTTCCCTCGAGCACCTGCCACTGTAATACCTATAGAAAAGAGATAATTTGAAATAGTACGCTAACTTCACGTTGCAGAGATGGAGGGTCAAGAGAGTGTGATTGGGACAGTTTATTAATCTTTTAGCCTTAAAGCTCACCCCTATCAAGAAGAATGGAGAAACCGGAGCACCCCAAATGTGAGAACAGTACTCCATACAAGGGCGAATAAGACCCTTAGATGATTGGAGTAACTGCTCGGAAGGGGAAAATTGTAAACAGTTTTCCCAGCTTTTTAGAGGCAGCCTTAGCAAGAAGATATCTCAGGTCATAAGAACATGGAAAATATACAGACGAACATCAACAACTTTAGAGGACAACCATTGTGATATGTGGTTTCCAAGACAATTTATTGTTTATGTTAAGACCATGAATGCTGATGTTATTTACAGGCGAGACGGGAGAGTCATCGAAGGAGACAGTAAAGTTGGGAGGTATTTTTGAGAGGAAGATGCGAAAGTTGAGTTTTTAAAGAGTTACATTTTACAAGATTGCTATGTCCCAACCGGGAAATCCCATTCAGATCGGCAAGAATAGATTCGGAAAGCTGAAGACGAGAAGAAACTCTAGAAGCAAAAAATGGGAGCAGATTTGAAATGAGTAGAAGAATGGAAAGTTGAATCATCCGTATAAAAGTAAACAGTTGAGAAGATCGTTAGGGAAAGTAAGAATAAAGTTGGAGATATAACAGAACCTACCTACCTTGCTTCGATTAACTACTGTTGATAGGAAAGTAATAATGAAGGATGGAGTCAGCGTCATAAGAGTGAATAAGTGATAAAGTAATAGAGAGAAGAGTTGGTGATAGGACTTATCTTTGGAGGAACTCCACTATTAATAGGTTTAAAGGGTGAATGGTGGCCGTCTACAAGTTAATGTAGAATGACAGGAAAAAATATTAGAGAGAAAACCACAGAAAGAAATTCGATTCCGAATAAGGCAAGTTTGGATATCAGAACTCAAAGCTTTGTGCCAGAATCTATAGAAGTCCTCGATTCGAAAGATACTCCGAAGAGCCGAGGACCAAGAGTCAGGTGGTTAAAAAATTGCCTTTAGAGCTCTCTTTACGAAAGCAATATTGGCGATCAGATATAAATTTAAAAGAATCGAGAAGTTTCCAAATGTTCTATTAAAGATAGATTCGAAAACTTTAGCAAAAACCAAGGTTAAGGAAATAGGATAAGAGAGAGTTGAGAAGAGTCTACCTTTTTCAGAAAAGGGAATGTTGAAGTAGAAAGACAGACTTGTCCTGCAAAAGCATGGTACAAGCTTAGTTAGCACAAGTTATAAGAAACGCACGCGAGATACCGTCAGTACCCTACGCATTTTTATTGTTGAGATCAGAAAGAGAGCAGAAATGACTTCTTTAGAAATTACAGTATTAGTTATAAATGAGTTGGAGGGTGATGGAGGAGGAGGAGGAGTAGCACCATAATCTTATAGTTTAGAATTAGAAGGAAAAGTCTGACCGAAGAGTTCAGTTTTTGCAGAAGGAAAAACGGCAGTTGTACCGTCAGAAGACACTAGGAGGGAATGAGGAAAGTAAGCAAACTTAGAGGTAACCTTTTTAGCAAAATGCCAGGAAGAGCATGAAAAAGAGGAATCAGAAAACTATTAATTACATTTACCGTAGAGAGTGTTTGGTGCTGTGGAGGTTTGTTTGATTCGAGATGAAATATAAGATGCAGGATTTTCTTGAATTTGAAAAGTACGATAATTCTCAAATTTTTCATTCCTTCGACGAATAGCATGACAAAGCGGAATTAAATCAAGGTTTGTAAGGTTTAGTTGTATGGAAAGAATATGCAATATAAGCATCCATTCAGGAAGAATTCACCTTAGCTATAGACTCTTAAAATTCAGAGGGATTCCTCCTACTAAAGCAGTATTCATTCCGTGGTAAATCAGAGAAGTAAAACTGCTAGTCAGGCCAGTTAGTTGCAACAAAGTGCCAGAAACGTTTCCTCGTCAAAGGTGGTGAAGAATAAGAAGCTAAGAAAAGATCAGGAACGTTGGGTATATTACAAAAGCAATCAGATACTGGTAGGGTGTTCACAAACTGCTCAATGTTTTTCTGAATAGAAAACTGATAGGAAAGTTCGCCAACTGCATCATGAGAACCAGATGAATACTATTTGTGGTAGTGAATGTTAAAAACACCTGAAATGATTATTTCACAGAAATGAGATGAAAAGAATGTGTTCAACTTTCAGAATTTAGATAATCTAAGAATTTTGAATAGTCTGTAGAATTAGGATAAAATATAGAACAGATGAATTTTAGCTATAGAATTGCAAGACGGCTTAAGTCATAAAGTAGAGAATTTAAAAGGCTCCAAATTAGAAATACTACAATAGAACATAGTTATATAAAAATGCTCAACAACCACCTTTGGATGAAAATCGAGGATAGAAGCAGTAGGAGGTAGCAAAAAAAGGTTTGCTCTCAGAGCACTCAGAGCACTCGTGGATTTGAGTTTCAGTTAAGAATAGAAAATGAGTTCTAGAAGAAGAGAAGTGGCATTCAATAAAATGGAAATTTGACAGGAAACTGGGCATGTTTCCGATATCAACGAAAAAAGAAAACAGCTCCAGGGCATATGCCAGTGGCAAAGTATTGGCTCGCCATCGGAATTATCGGTAGCCACCAACTCCTAATTAATGATAAGGTGAGGGGTGTATGAGGGACATTGTTTTGATACCGCCCCTCCTAGGATTTCCTATTTAAAAAGGTAATACTCGAGGAAACGCTTTTAAGCTACCCATTATAACACCCCAAAGGTCATTCCTAGTGCTGGGAACTTGTATCTTTTCGGACGGCGCTACTACTTCTAAACTTCTAAACAATAATAAAAATAATTACAATAAAAATTATAATTATAAACAATTATAATAATTATAATTAAAATAATTATAAAAAAGTTTTAATAATTATATTAATAAATTATAATTATAATATAATCATAATTATAATAATAATAAATAAAATAATAAAATAATAATAATAATAATAATAATAATAATAATAATAATAATAATAATAATAATAATAATAATAATAATAATAATAATAATAATAATATATAATAATAATAATAAATAATAATATAAAATATAATAAAATATATAAAATAACAAAAATAATAATATATAACATATAATATTAATGATAGTAATATAATAAAAATAACAATAATAATATAATCATAATATAATATACAATAATAATAATAAATAATAAAATTATATAAATAATAATAAATAAAAAAATAATACTAAAAATAAATAAAAATTTATAAAATAAAATAACAATAAAAATATAATAATAACGATAATCATAATATAATAATCATAATTTGACTTTCATAATAAAATTATAATAATAATGATGATAATAAAATAATAATATAATATATAATAAGACTAATAATAACATAATACAATAACGTGATAATAATATACTAATATAATTTAATAATAATATAATAATAAGTAATAATAATAGTAATAATAATAATAATGATAAAAATAGTAATAAAAAATAATAATAATAATAATGCTAAATATACTAATAATATACTAATAATATAAAAATAATATAGCAACATTATAACTTTATAATAATGATAATATAGTAACTATAATAAAAATTAATAAAATAATGATAAATAATAATAAAAAATAATAGTAAATAATAATTATAATAATAATAAATAATAATGATAATAAATAATAAAATATAAATAATAAATAATAAAAATAAAATTATAATAAATAAATGTTAATAAAAAATTATTAAAAAATAATAAATAAATAATAATAATAATAATAATAATAATAATAATAATAATAATAATAATAAAAATAATATATATATATATATATATATATATATATATATATATATATATATATATATATATATATATATATATATATATATATATATATATATATATATATATATATATATATATATATATATATATATATATATATATATATATATATATATATATATATATTATAGTCTTCATTTTAATAAAATCTGCAATTGTCAACATTTTTACTTACACCATATAAGCGTTTGCACCTTTTAAAGAAACATATTACACTTATGAAGAACCCCAAAAACAAAAACGTGTAGAAACAGGATAAGCAGTACTTTTGATAAGTTTTCATATAGGTACCATCAGGATAATCATATGCGATTAGTATGTACTGTATTCCCTGAAAATATTATATATATATATATATATATATATATATATATATATATATATATATATATATATATATATATATATATATATATATATATATATATATATATATATATATATATATATATATATATATATATAAAATCTCCATCTCTCGACTCGACACAATCTTCCATACAGTTATGATGTCTTCGAAAACACACAACTCAAACCTTCATCTGTCCTCAATATTCTCGGTGTTTCCTTTTCTTGTGATCTTTCTCGAAAAAATCACATTACTTCTCTTTCTAAACAAATTTCGAAGAGGTTGGATGTTCAGAGGTACCTTCAGAATTATTTCAAGCCATCACAGTTGCTTGCTCTGTATAGTGGTGTTATTCGCCCCTGTATTGAGTATTCTTTGCACATCTGGGGTGGTTCCACACAAACAGCTCTCCTTGAAAAGGTGGAGTCTAGGACTTTTCGTCTCATCAACTCTCTTGCTCTTACTCTCTCCAATCTCTTTCTGCCCGTCGAATTGTTGCGTCAATCTCTCTTTATTTCTCTTCTGAACTCTCTCGAAGCATACCTCCTCCATTGAAAAGAGCTCGTGCGACACGTCTTTCTACACTGTCTCATCCTTTCTCTGTCCAACTCTCCGACCCCAGACTTAACCGCTACGCTCAATCTTACATATACTCTACCGATAAAATATGGAACACACTCCCTTTTATCTGTTTTCCCAACTTCCTATGACTTGCATACTTTCAAACTCCGTGTATCTATCTGGACATGCTGGCCTCCTTCGGTCAAAATAGGATTTTCAAGCTCCGGTGGATATTGGTAGGCCTTTGGCCTTTTCCCACCGGAGGATTTTATATATATATATATATATATATATATATATATATATATATATATATATATATATATATATATATATATATATATATATATATATATATATATATATATATATATATATACGTGTGTGTGTGTGTTTTACATATTTGACTGCAAGATAAGATCAACTATAGAAATTTGGGGAGTTGAGAGAGTTAGGAGCTCGTCTACGGGTGACAAAACTATCAATTCTGCCCCTGACTAAGAAACACTTGACGAAATCTTTGTCGCATCATACACAATTTCACTAATAAGCTGCAAGAATGTTTAGGTTTACCTTGATATAATGAATTATTTACAATGATTTATTTAAACTATATACAATTTTTCAAATTCTTGTAACGAATTATCAATTTAGTATTTTTTGCTCACAATTTTAATAACTTATTTCAGTCCTAAGAAGAAATTGGAAATTCGAAATAAAGGTTATTTTACTCAACGATCCGAAAAAAATTGTAGGGAAAAAATTAACTTAAATCAAATATCTAAAATAGTAAAAATGTTAATTAGAAATTCACAAATGTAGGTTGCAATCTGTTAACCTTTGTAAGTTTAACAATGAAATACAAGTTTTATTCAATTTTTTTTCCAAATTTTAAAAGTTAAAAAAAAACTACTGACAAACTATGTTTAATAATATAATTGAAGGTAATTCTAAAGAGTATCAGTCTTGGCCTGGTTGGGAAGCTATAAGAAAATAAATACAATTAACTTGGGATTTAGTGACACTTACCTATTGAGATCATTAAATATTAGACTTCCCAATTAAATTCTAAAAACTATTAAGCATCAGATACTTACTGTTAGGATACCTTTTATCACCAGATAACTCAAACATTTCGAATTTAAAATCTTGAGCCATACCCTGATAATTCTTTTTGCTTTGAATGTGAAAAAAATTTAGAAGTTTTGAAAATAATATATCTGAAAAAAAAGGAATTATATATTTTTAGTTTAACCGAGAATTATTATTATTACTACTACTTTATTATAATTATTATTTTTACTATTATTTTGTTATTATTAACATTAAGTAAAGGTTAAGAAGATATCGGGTCTTTCGATATATTCAAAAATCGATATACAAATATATACATACACATACTAATATACTTATACACATACACACACACACACTATATATATATATATATATATATATATATATATATATATATATATATATATATATATATATATATATATATATATATATATATATATATATATATATATATATATATATATATATATATATATATATATATATATATATGCTATTCCTCATTTTGGTTGACATCACTTTTTTTTTTTTTAAACACGGAATCGGACCTGAAATACAGGTCATATATATATATATATATATATATATATATATATATATATATATATATATATATATATATATATATATATATATATATATATATATATATATATATATATATATATATATATATACATATATATACATATATATATATATATATATATATATATATATATATATATATATATATATATATATATATATATATATATATATATAATATATATATATATATATATATATATATATATATATATATAGAAATTATATTGAAATCGATAATACCATCTATCCGTTAGGCCTGTATCCCACGGCAACGTCAATCCATCTATCGGTTAGGCCTGTATCACATTGCAAAGTCGATCGTTCATGTTATGATAAGTCGAACTAAGTATGCTAGAATACTAAATACTAATAATAATAATAATAATAATAATAATAATAATAATAATAATAATAATAATAATAATAATAATAATAATAATAATAATAGGCATAAATGAAAGGAAGACAATAATATTAATACAAATGTTAAAAAATTTGCATTGATATATCCATGTTTCGATATTTCTATATTTCGAATGGTCAGATAACTTTTTACATTTACCTGGGAAATGCTTGGAAATTGCCTCTATGAAAAGCCGTAAATTTGTCATTTGCCTCATATCTCATTGCCTACAATTTTCATTTTGTTGAAATGAAAAAAAAAATTTTTATTTCTTTTTGATATATCTTTTTTTACCCTTGTTACATTCTTTTTCGGTAACTAATTTAAATTGTTGCATAAACGCAAGAAGACACTCCCTAAACATCACCAGACTCAATCTAACCTACTCAGGCCTATGCTAATGTAACTAGATCTAATCTTTCCTAACTCGACATACCCGTCCTCAAATTTTTTTTTTCAAAACGATTAGCTTACAACGATTCTGTCTTTTCAACCAGTCTTCGAAACATTAAAGCATCTAAAATACTAACTTTCACGGCGAATGTTAAACCCATCGAAAACTATTTTTGTTACTTCCAATAAATGTTGACATTTATGTTACTGTTAATTTTGAAAAATTATATTATATATAATGTATTTTGTAACTCAAATGCATATTTGTAATCCGGTATAGTTATCGGATTTACTAACTATTCAATCTATAACAATGGGCTTTTTGCAGTAGGAAAAAAAAGTTAATTTTCGTAATTTGTCTAAATTCAGTTATTAAATTTAATTTAAATTACGATTTAAAATATCTAAAAAGAACAAAGATTCCATCCAGTCTGTCGTACAAATTGCAATTAAATCTTTCATTCGAATTCTCAGAAAAACTTATTTAACAGCAGAAATACGGAACTTTTTTCCCCAATGATCAATTGATTGATTGATTTAAGACATATCGCTATCGACATGACAATATCGAAAGAGGAGAACTCTGCTTAACAAAAATAATATTATTATTATTATTACTATTATTTCACTTATAAATTGTTTAAAATTCGCTGACACAATATTCGAAATGAAATTTTTTTTTCCTATGAAAAACCATGAAACAAATTAACAAAATACAAAGATTTATTTAACACCTCTTATAAAAACTGAAGTTTTAACTGCTTCCCAAAACGACGTTGTTTCACTAAGTCAAATTTTGACTCACGAATCTTTATTAAACTCTCCAAAAGATAGCATACACTTTCAAATGTTAACATGGTCTTTTAAAACTATAAAGAAAAAGGTAAGGGCTAAGCATATAAGAAATTTGAACTGACCGTTTCTGTAAATTCTTCTGATCCTCTGGATAACACATAATTCACATTTATTTTCGAGTATTGCAATACTTTTAGAAACTCATAAGTTCTAGCTATTTAGATTCAATTAATTATTCAAAATTAAATATACTATTTTACGTAAAATATAGATTTAAAAGGGCCAGAAATTATAATTTAAATCAACTTACAAAAAGTTAGTTTTGAGAAAATCAACTTTGATGTTAAAATGCCTTATTATAATTTAAGTAATTGATTTTTCACTCATCAGATCGCAGCACCAGACGAAGGAAAACTTATATTTCTTGACCACCAAAATTATACATTGAACGACCATAATTAATTAATTAATTAATTAAATAATTAAATTAAATAATTAAATTAAATAAATTAAATAATTAAATTAATAATATTATATATATATATATATATATATATATATATATATATATATATATATATATATATATATATATATATATATATATATATATATATATATATATATATATATATATATATAATATTATATATATATATATCCTTAGGGACTTCGGGGAGCCTTGTGCTGCTTTTGACTGGGTATGGAATGCGTCGCTGCTCTCTAAGCTCCCTTCCTTTGGGTTTCCTCCCTCTCTTTGCTTACTCTTGTCTAGTTTTCTCTTAAATCGTTTTATTTAGACACTTGTAGATGGAGTGAACTCTTCTTATTTCTCTGTCAGCTGTGGTATTCCTCAGGGTTCTGTTTTTTCTCCAACTTTATTCTTACTTTTCATTAACGATCTTCTCAACTGCACTCCTAACTCTGTTCACTCTTATGCTGATAACCCAACTCTACATTCTCCTACTCATTTCAAGTCTGCTCCCTCTTTTGGTTCTAGAATTGCTTCTAGTCTTCAACTTTCCAATTATGTTCTTGCAGATCTGGATGTTATTTCCCGGTTTGGTCATAGCAACCATGTGAAATTTAACTCTTTGAAATCTTAACTTCTTCACGTATCCCTCTCAAAATTACCTCCAAACTTTCTTATCCCTTTCAATGACTCTCACGTTTCACCTGTAACTAACCAACATTCTTTGTCTAAACATAAAAAGTAAACTGTCTTGGAAACCACTTATCACAATGGTTGCTAAAGCGGCCTCATAGAAGCTGGGAATTCTGTTCAGGTTGCAAGATTTTTTTTTTCTTCTGAGCAGTTACTTCAAATATATAAAGCTCTTATTCGCCCTTGTGTGGAGTACTGTCCTCACATTTTGGGGGCGCTCCGGCTTCTCGAAAGCTAAAAGATTATTAATAAACTGTCCCCTACTTTTAAATTCTCGAACACCTCCTTTAGCGTTGCTGACTACTGATTCTAGTTTTATCCACTATTGCAGTTCATTTACTTCTCTTTTAGTATCACACTCGCAGTCTTTCTCTCTGTCCTCTATCAATTTCTCACTCTCCACTCCCTTGCTGTCTCTCACTTTTATTCTTTTTCTCTCCTACCCTCCCATTTTTACAGTCTCCCACTTTCACCCTCTCAAAATAATTATAATTATTATTATCATAATTATTATAATTATTATTATTAACATTTAGAGCTTTTTTGTTCTGCTATCTTGAACAAACACTTTTTTTTAAATTCGATGGTAATAAGTTATATTTTTATCCCTCATTTTTGTTTGTTCATCCTTCATATTTACGACATTTTACTTGCCTCCTATTATCTTAATCTTCTTTAAAATTCATTTAAACTTTGTTCCTTTGAGTCAGTAAAATTTAAAACTAAATTTTAACCATATCCAAGAATACCATACCTATAAATATTTCTCTATAATATATAGGCAAACATTTGAGAGGAGTAATGAAAAAAAAAAGAAGAAATTTTGTTTCTAATTCATGTAAATTAAATCAGTTTTAAGCGATGATTAATAATAAAACTAAAAATAAAGATTCATCCCTTTTTGAATATCAAGAGAAAAGTTAAAAAAAAAAAAAATCAAAAGAAATATAATGAAAAGAAATTTTGTTTGTTAATGAAAATTAACTTAGTTTTAATTGAAAGATTAATATCAAAATAATTTGTAATTATTAGCACTATACTTATATTTTAAGTTTATAAAGAGGTTAAGAGTCATTCAAGTTATTAGAAGGAATAAATTTATTAGAAATTCAAAGCACCTTTAAATTTTAAATTTATTTATTTTTAAGATACAAAGTTTAAAAATTTTAAGTTTTAAAAATAGCTCAACTTTTACTGCACTTCAATTATTCTGGTTATAATAATTAAAATCATTAATATTAATAAATTGTTGTAAGAATGTAGTAAATAGTAATTAATATAAATATGTAAATACATACAGTATGGGAATAAATAAATGAATATATAATTAAAAAGGAAAATATGTAAATACGAAATGAATTTTTTTTAATACACAAATTAGTAGATCAATTAATAATAATGTAAATGAATTAAATTTTAATAACTAATAAATAATAAATAATAATTACAAATAATTAATAATAAATAATAACTAATAATTAATAATTAATAATAATAATAAAAATAATAATCAAATAATAATAAATAATAATAATAATTAAATAATAATAATAAAAAATAATAATAATAATAAATAATAATGATAAATAATAATAATAATAAATAATAATTAAATAATAATTAAATAATAATAATAATTAAATAGTAATAATAATTAAATAATAATAATAATAATAATAATAATAATAATAATAATAATAATAATAATAATAATAATAATAATAATAATAATAAAATTCTTTCATCAATATCCTAAATAAATAATTGTGTTAACTTTGACGTTTTAAAAGCGCGATGTAGCTTTGATTTCTTATTGAGAATTTAAAGACCCTCGAGATGATTTTCTACCACGCAGACCACTTCTAGAAGGGGAGGGTTCCGGAGGAGACTGGGGAGATTTCTTTGATGCGGATCTTCGGGGATTTGATCCGTTTTTCTGGTCCGTAGATGAAGGCGGATTCCTTTTGCGGAGCTTTTCTTTGTATTTCTCCATCCGGTCCGTAGATTGAGAAGATACGGAAGATTTACTTGGTGGGAGTTGGCGATTGGAATGCTCTTCCCGGCCCGTACATGAAGAGGAGGAAGGAGAAGCTTCTGGTGGTGGTGTAGAGTCTAAGGAATCTTGATCATTTTTCTTTGACCGTTTTACATATGGTGGAGGAGTTGCCGGGGAATTAGGTGGTGTAGGGGGTTCATTTTCGGCGTAATCATCAGAATCCTGAGAAATTTTTCTTTCGAGCATCTCTCTTGGTAGGTCGTCGTATAGAGGAGGAGGAGTTTCAGCCGGATCACTCTCATTTTCCAAGTTTACCGCAGAATTGTATGTAGGTGGGGGATCATGCACAGGATTGAGTACCATCTCATTTCCAGGCGGTTGCATTACTGTTACCCCACGGCGACGACGGTGATATAAATCATTCATATAATACGCAAGTTTTAACAATAAGGATTGCACAATTAAAACTAATACACTTAAAAGCAAAATTATAAGGCGATAAGTTCCTTTTCTTGCATCATAATCAGTAGGAATTTTA
>SEYY01004666.1:0-5000 GCA_009176605.1 Armadillidium nasatum
TATTGAAAAGATTCCAATCAAATAATATCTTCCTAAAATGCTCGATAAAATGCAGCCTTTATGGCAACAATTTTGTAATTTAAAGAAATGAAGATGTCGAAACAGGTGTGTTACCTTATCTTGTTTGTAGATTTCATGCAAACATATCTATAAATTTTTCTGTCTTCTTTAAATATTAATATTAATATCTTGAAAATTAATAAAGTTATTTTTTTGTTTATTAATTATGTTTGATATAAACTTTGGAATATGCTTCAGGTCGTTAAATGTTATATGGATGTCTAAGAATCGAGTTTAAAAGAGAGGTTGGAAGGGGCTTTTTCATTATTAATTTTGTTTTCTTCTGAAAGCAGGATGAAGTCCAAGAGAGTTAGTCCTAAAAGTTATTGAATAGATAAGTCAATTTTTGAATACGGTATGTTTCACACCAAAATTGAATGCTGTTTTAGTTGTGCATATGTAAAGTAACTTTTTGTTCTTAATTTCTTCTTCTATGAACAATAGTAGTATTATATTATGATAGACATTTTAAATAATGTATAATTAGTTTCAGATATGAAAACATTTTTAAAAAGATTTTCAACATACCGTATTATAAATGTATTAAGGTAGAAAACCACAGAGTATATTACGTTATTTTAGATTTTATCAAAGTACACAAAGAATTAAACTTCAAAATAGAGTTTTTCAATATAAATTTGTAGCGCGTGAAGATATTACGTTGCTAAAAAAAAATTTCTTCGAACTATGCATGAATAATGTATTTTTGTTTTAACAGCCCCCCTCCCCCCGCCAAATTGAAAGGTTTCCTTTTGTTATGATTAAGTATTAATTTTAAGAACAGAACCTTTTCTACAAAACACTTTCGCTTAAATTGAAGCTATCGCAGACTGACGAAGACTTTGAGTTCTTTCTTCTTATATAAATACACCTGTGATTGCTGATCAACCGTCTACGTTGACGGTCCAATGCGTAAAATTATCGTACGTTCAAGTGAGAACGTGAGAGTATCACCTCGCTAAGGTAATAATAACATAACAAATCCGTTCAACTCAAGCAGTACAGAACACTTTATAAGGAACCGCCATCAGTTAAGAAATTCAAATTATTAAAATAGTTGCACAAATAAAACAATTCATAGACCTTACTTGTTCTAGAGTCCTTTATTCAGTAGCTACTTCGACTCCATCTCTAAAAATAAAATTTTAATTCCTTTATATTTTAATTGGCTAACAGTAGAGGAAAAACACGTGTTTGGAGCCGGGGTCCCACTGGATACAGGTATATACTATCCTAAAAAGTCTCTCTTCGAATAAGGCAAATCCCCAGAGATGTGAATATTATAATATATATATAAAAAAAAAAAAAAAACAAACAAAAACAACAACAAAAAATTTTTTATTTTATTTAATGTTTAATTGCATTCAACATTAATATAAATAACATTTGTATTACAAATAATTTAAATAACGCAATTTCGTCTTTTCAGATTTTGAAAATGAAATAAGGATTTTCTCGAAATCTTGAGAAGTATTGTATAAATAAAAGGATTTATGTTCATAATATATATATATATATATATATATATATATATATAATATATATATATATATATATATATATATATATATTATATATATATATATATATATATATATATTATATACTATTATATATATATACCATATATATATATATAATATATATATAATAAATATATATATATAAAATATTATTATATATATATATATATATATATATATATATATATATATCCTCAATATTATGATGACAATTTATAAAGAAATCGAAAAAAAAGTTAACTTCATAAAATTTTTGGTCGTCACATACGTGAGTTGCATTGAGGGAAGGACTTCGTGACTCTGAAGATTTGTTTGTGTTTGTTGGTATATTTGGTTTCTTGTTTGTGTTTGTTGGTATATTTGGTTTCTTGTTTGTGTTTGTTGGTATATTTGGTTTCTTGTTTGTGTTTGTTGGTATATTTGGTTCCTTGTTTGTGTTTGTTGGTATATTTGGTTTCTTGTTTGTGTTTGTTGGTATATTTGGTTTCTTGTTTGTGTTTGTTGGTAAATTGCTTGCTTGTTTTCTTGTTTTCTTTTTTAGCTTGGTTTTTATTTGTGAATTTTGTTTGTTACTTCACTTTTTTTATATATTTTTACGTCTTGATTTAGGTTTGTTGGTATATTTGATTGTTCTTTTATTTTCTTTTTAAATAGGTGTTTTTTTTTGTGAATTTTGTTTGTTTCTCCACTAGTTGTACATATTTTGATTTGTCTTGTTTCTGTTTGCTAATTTTGTTTGTTACTCTCTAGTATTATATATTTTTACTTGTCTTGTTTATACTTGTTGGTATACTTGATTGATTGTTTGTTTCCTTTTTATCAAGGTGTTTGTGATTTTGTTTGTTACTTAAATTTATATTTATAGTGGAATATTTTTTTACTTAACCTGTTTGTATTTGTTGGTATTTTTGATACCTTACTCGTCTTCTTTTTATCTTGGAGTTTGTAAATTTTTGTTTGTTACTGTACTTGTTGTATATGTTTTTACTTGCATTGTTTCGTCTTAATAAATTTTTATTTGCTTTCTTTTTCTTTGTTTTCGAGTTTGGTTGCTTATTTGTTTTGTTTTATCTTAGTGAATTTGCTTCTTTGATATATTTTATTACAAATTTTTTTGTGTTTGGTAGTGTACTTGTTTAAAATGTTTTTTTTTCTTTTGTTTATTAACATGTCTTGTTTTTATCTTTGTGTATATTTTATTTACTTTTATTATAAATTATTTCGTATTTGTTTAACTTGTTCATTATTTTTTTATTGTTTAGTCAAGTTATCATTTTGTAATCATTTTTATTGTGTTTTGTATCTATCTTTGTGTAATTTTTTTGTTTGCAAATGCTTTATAGATAATGTTTTACTCTATTTAAGTTTTTTTTTTTTAAAACAATGTTGTTTTATATTTTTGTTTACTTACCGTGGAATATAGGTAGAGTGATTAGCTTGTGTACTTTAAGGTGCTGGTTTGATCCCCCATGCGGATCCTAGAGGGGAAAAACTTCCTAGAAATTTTCCTCTCCTCTAATAGACTAATGCTTGTGAGGTGCCAACTTCTTTTAAAAAAAGTTGTTTTATTGTTTTGTCTCTGTTTGTTTGTTTGTTTTTGTTTGTCTGTTAACTTATATGTTTGTTTACTTGCTAATTTGCCTGTTTTTTAATCTGCATTTCTCTATTCCCCACTGTCTTTAGTGGTTTGTTTGTGTATCTATTTATTAATTTAACTTTGGATAGGATTTTAATTTATTTTTTCTCTAATTCAAATTTTTGGTAAATATAATTTTTTTTCGTTTATTATTATTACTATTATATTGCGTTTTTTTTCCCGCATTTTTTTTATTGTATTTCGTACTTATTTATTTTTCCTTTAGCGCCGTTTTATTTTTTTCGCCTTTTGTGATGAATGATATTCCGTGTCGGGCAAAAGGGTTTGTTATCCACCATTTATGAAACCTAAGTACTAACTATGGAAATGAGCTTTCCAGTTATTACGGTTTTTTACTCTCGAGAGTCGAGTAAAATGTGAGAGGAAAAGAGGGAGGGACAGGCGGAGGAAGGAAAGGAAAAGGGAAAGAAGGGACTGAGGGAGGGAGGAATAAATGAAAAGAAATGGAATAAAAGTTATTATTATTCATTATTATTATTATTATTATTATTATTATATATTATATATTATTTATTATATTATATTATTATTATTATATATATTATATTATTATATTAAATTATTATATTATTATTATATTATTAGTTTTAAATTCTATATATATATATATATATATATATATATATTATATATATATATATATATATTATATATATATATATATATATATATATATATATAATATATATAAAAATATTAGAGTGGTGTTCTGAGAGCTTCGTATTTATCACTCACCCATTGTCCCTTTAAAGTGTTGTTCGTCCTGTATGATACGCCTCACACACTACTATGCAGCTTTTTGAAAGCTTACCGTCTTATCAACTTTCTGCTCACAATTCTCTCAGTCTCTTTCTATCCGTCGAAATGTTGCTTCACTCTTCTATACTATCGCTATTAGAACTGAATTGTTTCTGAACTCCCGTCGAATACCCCGTCCACTGAGAAGCTCGTGCGACACGCCTTCTACACACACTTTTTCTGTGTCCAACTATCTCTCCGACCCCAACTTAATCTATGCTGAGTCTTAATACTCTATATATTATATTTATATTATTACTCTGATATTTTACCACATGTTACTCTTGCATATTACTTTTACATAATTCTATATTATTATATTATTTAATTATTATTTATTATTATATTATTATTATTAGTATTAATAATAATAATAATATATAATATTATATATATTATTATTTTTATTATTATTATTAGTTTTTTTTTTTTTTCCTTATATACCCGAATGGTACCAGTTTTAAACTACATTCCTTGGGAAAGTAATTTGATTCTCATACATACAGTGGCTAACCACAAAATAAACCTTAAAACATTTGGTTCCTATTTAGTTATTTATTATCCTTGAAATAGAGAACGTATCCTACAAAATAGCATAAGAAACAGCGGTACATTAATACATCATATCTTTTATATTATTATTATTATATATTATTATTTATTATATAATTAATTATTATATATTATTATATTTATTATATGAATATTATTATGAATATTGTTATATTACTATTGTATTATTGACTTACTGTTACTAGCGCTATTTTATAAATATTTTTATTTTATTAAATTTTTTTTAGAAATTTGCTATTTTATCCGGTTTCTTATTTCCTATTATTTCTATTATTATTATTACTATTATTAGTTTTTTCATATTAATTGTCATCATTTTTCATTATTATTATTATTATTATTATTATTATTATATTTTATTATTAATAATAATAATCTCAATTATTTTA
>SEYY01004666.1:15000-17557 GCA_009176605.1 Armadillidium nasatum
TAATAGTAATAATAATAAACGAAAAAAAAATTATATTTACCAAAAAATTTGAATTAGAGAAAAAATAAATTAAAATCCTGTCCAAAGATAAATTAATAAATAGTTACACAAACAAACCACTAAAGACAGTGGGGAATAGAGAAATGCAGATTAAAAAACAGGCAAATTAGCAAGTAAACAAACATATAAGTAAACAGACAAACATAAACAAACAAACAGAGACAAAACAATAAAACAACTTTTTTTTAAAACAAGTTGGCACCTCACAAGCATTAGTCTATTCGAGGAGAGGAAAATTTCTAGGAAATTTTTCCCCTCTAGGATCCGCATGGGGAATCGAGCCAGCACCTTAAAGTACACAAGTTAATCACTCTACCTATATTCCACGGTAAGTAAACAAAAATATAAAACAACCTTGTTTTAAAAAAAAAAAACTTAAATAAAGTAAAACATTATCTATAAAGCATTTGCAAACAAAAAAATTACACAAAGATAGATACAAAACACAATAAAAATGATTACAAAATGATAACTTGACTAAACAATAAAAAAATAATGAACAAGTTAAACAAATAAAAAATTTATAATAAAAAAATAAATAAAAAATAAAACAAAGATAAAAAAAAAAAAAAAAAAAATAAAAAAAAAAAAAAAAAAAAAAAAAAACAAAAAAAAAAAAAAAAAAACAAAAAAAAAAAAAAAATTTGTAAAAAATATATCAAAGAAGCAAATTCACTAAGATAAAACAAAACAAATAAGCAACCAAACTCGAAAAAAAGAAAAAGAAAGCAAATAAAAATTTATTAAGACGAAACAATGCAAGTAAAAACATATACAACAAGTACAGTAACAAACAAAAATTTACAAACTCCAAGATAAAAAGAAGACGAGTAAGGTATCAAAAATACCAACAAATACAAACAGGTTAAGTAAAAAAATATACAACTATAAATATAAATTTGAGTAACAAACAAAATCACAAACACCATGATAAAAAGGAAACAAACAATCAATCAAGTATACCAACAAGTATAAACAAGACAAGTAAAAATATATAATACTAGAGAGTAACAAACAAAATTAGCAAACAGAAACAAGACACGTAAAAATATGTACAACTAGTGGAAAAAGCAAATAAAATTCCCAAACAAACACCTATTTAAAAAGAAAATAAGAGAGCAATCAAATATACCAACAAACTTTAATCAAGACAAGTAAAAATATATACAACTAGTGGAGTAACAAACAAAATTCACAAACAAAAGCCAAGCTAAAAAAGAAAACAAGCAAGCAATCAAATATACTAACAAACATAAACAAAGACAATTAAAAATATATACAACTATAAATATACGATGGAGTAATAAACACCAAGAAGAAAACAAACAAGAAACCAAATATACCAACAAACACAAACAAGAAACCAAATATACCAACAAACACAAATAAGAAACCAAAAATACCAACAAACACAAACAAAAAAAACAACAAACACAAACAAATCTACAAGAGTCACGAAGTCCTTCCCTCAATGCAACTCACGTATGTGACGAACCTAAAAATAAATTTTATGAAGTTAACTTTTTTTTCGATTTTCTTTATTAAAAATTGTCATCAAACGAGAAATTATATATATATATATATATATATATATATATATATATATATATATATATATATATATATATATATATATATATATATATATATATATATATATTATATTATATATATATAATATATATATATATATATATATATATATATATATATATATATATATATATATATATATATATATATATTATATATATATATATATATATATATATATATATATAATATTATATATATATATAGATTATATATATATATATATATATATATATATAATATAATATATATATATATATATATATATATATATATATATATATATATTATATATATATATATATCCTCCAAAAGGCCAGAGGCCTACAAATTCCACCGGAGTTGGGATTATATATATATATATATATATATATATATATATATATATATATATATATATATATATATATATATATATATATATATATATATATATATAAATATTATGACACATAAATCCTTTTTATTTATTACAATACTTCTCAAGATTTCGAGAAAATCCTTATTTCATTTTCAAAATCTGAAAAGACGAAATTGCGTTATTTAAATTATTTGTAATACAAATGTTATTTATATTAATGTTGAATGCAATTAAACATTAAATAAAATAAAACGGTGTAAAGTTGTTGTTGTTGTTTTTTTTTTTTTTTTTTTTTTTTTTTTTTTTTTTTTTTTTTTTAAGTTCACATCTTACGGGCATTGCCCTATTCAAAGAGAGAACTTTTCTAGGTAGTATATACCTAGGATCCCCAAGTGGGATCCAATCCGGTCACAAGCACGTATTTAATCACTCTACTGTTCAAGTACCAATAAAATATAAAAGGGAATTAATTAAAATTTTATTTTTAGAGATGGAGTCGAAGTAGCTACGAATAATGGACTCTAAACAAGTAAGTCTATGAAT
>SEYY01004667.1:0-7500 GCA_009176605.1 Armadillidium nasatum
TAATAATAATAATAATAATAATAATAATAATAATAATAATAATAATATAAATTTAATAATTAATATTAATAATTAATTTCAAAATGATAATGACGATATTTATAATAATATGACGTAATAATACTAAAATTTGTTAATAGCGATGATAAATTTTGCGATTTTGAGTTAGTGTGTAGCTAAGTGGTTAGGTCGGGTATTTTAGTATTTTGATAGCAGGTGATTTTTACATGTTTACGGAATGTGGGAAGTGTTGCTAGTTCCTGAATGTTTTCTGGAAGATTATTCCATATTTCAATGCCTTTATATGATATAGCTCTCCGAGATTTTGTTAATGTAATTTTGTTTTGCTGTGTACGTAGCGTGTGCTGCGCAAAATTTAGTCTTCTTACATTTTGGTTATTCATAAATTTGACAGTAAATTATTTGACAATCCGTTTTTGATTTTGAATATTTGGGTAGTCATTGTAAGAGTGAGCATATCTTGCAGTTTGAGTATGGATAATTGTTTGAAAAGTGGGCTTGTATGTTCATAGTAATTGCGTGTTCCAGATATTATACGAATTATTTTTTAATATGTAGTTTTATTAAGGGTTGTAGCAGATATTCACTTGCACATCCCCAAACTGGTAAGTTGTATAGTAGGTGAGGGTAAACAAGGCTGTAATATTGTTTTTTAGTATATATTTTGGAATGAAGTTTTTATCTTTAGGAATGCATAAGTAGCATATGCAAGTTTGCCAATAAGACTATTTATGTGGTTTTTAAAGGAAAGTTTCTCATCGAAAATAACTCCTAATAATTTTGCAGATGTAGTTCTATTTATGGTTGTACCTTTTGCCATGACATTTAGATTGATAGGACTTTTAATGTTTGTCATTATTAAGTATTGTGTTTTTTGTAGGTTAAGGGAAAGCCTGTTTGCCTCTACCCATGTTACAATATTTTCTAAAACATTATTTACTTTTGTGTTTAATAATAATAATAATAATAATAATAATAATAATAATAATAATAATAATAATATTAAAAATAATAATTCATAATTCATGAATTCATTATTCGGAGAGTGTACATTTACAATTTTGCAATTGTAAATTATCCCCCCCCCACCACCCACCACCACCACAACGATGTTTTAGTATGTATAGGTGAACCCCAGACTGGGATACATGTTGCTCTCCAGGGTTCGTGACACCCTTTCAGGTATGAACTAATAAATAAATAAAGAATTTTAATAATAATAATAATAATAATAATGATAATTTTGATAATAATAATAATAATAATAATAATAATAATAATAATAATAATAATAATAATAATAATAATAATAATAATAATAATATAATAATAATAACAAAAAAATAATAATAAAATGAATTAATGTAATCCTAATAATAATATAATAAATAATAATATAATAATAATAATAATAATAATAATAATAATAATAATAATAATAATAATTAATAATTAATGTTATTATTATCATTATTATTATTATTATTATTTTATTATTATTATTTATTATTATTATTATTATTATTAATTATTTATTTATTATTATTATTATTATTTTGTTTAAAAAAATTTGAAGGGAAAAATGATTAGGCAGGATGTGTTCATTTTGTGCTTATGCAATCTCTCTCTCTCTCTCTCTCTCTCTCTCTCTCTCTCTCTCTCTCTCTCTCTCTCTCTTTCTCTCTCTCTCTCTCTCTCTTCTCTCTCTCTCTCTCTCTCTCTCTCTCTCTCTCTCTCTCTCTCTCTCTCTCTCTCTCTCTCTCTCTTCTCTCTCTCTCTCTCTTCTCTCTCTCTCTCTTCTCTCTCCTCTCTCTCTCTCTCTCTCTCTCTCTCTCTCTCTCTCTCTCTCTCTCTCTCCACTTTTCCTTTTGCTTTCCCTCCCTCTTGTACATATGCTCTTTCCTCCACCGTTTATAGAATGAAGTTTGTTAAGATATTTCTGCCCCGTCTATTCATGCAGTTAAATTGTCTAAAAACACTGTCACATTCCTTTCTCACATAACCTACACATTTTCTGTATTATTTTGATCACTTTTCGCACTCCTAAATTAAAAATAATAATTAAATAGGATTTGTGTTGTATTGGTTGTATATAAAAAATATTCCCAAAGAGGGAATCTTAATCTTATATTTATTTTATAATTATTCAGTTTTATTTTTTATTCTTATGATAATTGGAAAAGGGGGTTGCAAAAAACTTTATTTAGGAGTTGGAGACCTCCTAGTAATGAAGTATTTACCACCTAAGATTCGCCGCCGGCTTGCCCTTGCAACTTTTTGCGGTCTTTATTCTACCTTCCACTTTGTCCTACACTATCTTTCTTCTTCTAGTTCTTACCTCTTACTCTTGATCAAAGCTCAGATCCTTGAGGTTTCAGACAGCAAACCCTTCTCTGCTACCTCTTTCTGTCTCTATCCTCAATTTTCAGCCAAGGGCAGTTATTGGGCAATTGTACGCAATAGTGATGTTAGTTCTCGTGTCTCTTATTTTGAGTCTTATGAATTTTCCACTTTGTGGCTTAGGCTTTCATGCCAATCTAAAATTAAATTCGTTTGTTCTATTCATCTCAGAATTCTACTGACTGTTCTAAATTCTTCGACTATCTAAAATTCAAAATAGAGCAAATTTTTCCTTCTCAAATCTCTGAAATAATTATTTTAGATTATTCCGATATTCACCATCGCCAATATCTTCCTTCTTCTTGAATTCATGCAAAGTAAACAAGGTGGGTGCCCCTACATCTGACGTTCGGTCAGAGGTAAGCACGTAAAACACTCGTGATCAATTATTAAGGCGGTACATACTGAAGGGAACGGATTTCTCCAATTAGTTTTCAAGTGTCATGAAAGATTGTTACATTATTTCACGCCTGTAAGCAAACGATGTAGCATAGCTTGGCGCCATTAATGTTTTCCGCCATCAACCATGAAGGTTTTGCGATATTTTGAACTTGCACAATGTCATTTATTTGAATATTTTATTTTATTAATTTATTTTTTTTTTATTTATTTTTTATTTTTTTTATTTTTTTAGGCAAGGAATTTCAGTTACTGCTCAGTATTATTCCACATTACCTAACTGTGCCGTCCAAGATGCTTAGAACAGGGAAAGACTTGGAAAATTATCAGAACAGTAGTATCATATCTATATTGTCGGCCAAACTCCCACCCCACCCCAAAAAAAATTTTAAATTAAAATTAAAAAATTTTTTAAAAGAAAATTAAATATTATTAAAAATAAATAAAATTAAATAAAACTAAGTTAAATTAATTAAAAATAATTGAAGCAATTTAAAAATAAATGAAGAAAAATAAATTATTAAAAGAGGGTTAATTAAAGGAAAATATTAATGCATGCCCTGCATCCTGTTTCCCACCTCCCATTCCTTACCACTCTTTCCATGATGGTTAATTAAGTCTATGTAGAAGCACCCTGACAGGGACGCAACTTGCCGCCCAAGGTGCATGGTTTTCAGTAAAGGATACCTCTACCCTGCATTAAAAATAACTGAAAATAGTTAAAATAAATAAAAAATTATAAGGTTAAATATAATTAAAAATTAAGTTAAATACATAATTAATGAAAGAGGAGAAAAATTAAACCTCCGTTACCACCACCACGATGGGTTAGTATATATAAGTGAACCCCAGACCAGGACACATCTTGCTCTCCAGGGTTCGTGACACCCCTTCAGGTATGAACCCATGCCCACATTAAAAATTATTTAAATGTAAATAAATAAATAAAAAGGAAAAATTATTAAATTAAAAGATTAAAAAAAATTTCTTAACAATTATTAAAAAATTAAAATATAAAAAAAAATTAAAATTATTTAAAAAATAAATGAATAAAAATATTAAATACAACTTAAAGGTAAAAATAAATAAAAATTATTAAAAATAATTAATAATTAAAAATAAATAAAATGAATAAAAAATAAAAAACAAAAAAAAGAATAGCAGAAAAATATTAATCATCCCCCCCCCAAACCTTTATACCCATCCACTCTCTTCATGATGGTAAAGTCTATGTATTGTAGAAGCATTCGGAGAGGGATGCTTCCTGTTTTTCAGAATTCGTAGCTACTTGTAAGGGTTACCCACTGAAGGTGGGGACCCCTACCAACATTAAAATAAAAGTATTCGTACCCCAAGATATGGGATTCCAAAACCGTTTTGGGGTACATCTCCATTCTTGTTAAAACGCGAGGTTAACCAGATCACGTAGCCAGAGCACCCAACGAAATTCGTGCTCAATTAAAAATAGCTTCGTTCGTTGGGAATATTTCCAATATGTCAATTTCCATTGTAACATCATAGAACCCCTTCTTAGTACTCTTTATTGCTATTATTATTATTATTATTATTATTATTATTATTATTATTATTATTATTATTATTATTATTATTATTATATTATTATTATTCATTATTATTATTATTATTATTATTATTATTATTATTATTATTATTATTATTATTATTATTATTATTATTATTATTATTATATTATTATTATTATTATTATTATTATCATTATTATAATATTATTATTTCTTAAAATTCTTTATTAACTTTTTCAATTTTCTTAAAGTTCTTATTTTATGTTACTAGTAAAGTCTTTTGTAGAGGTCTGCTACAGCTAGTGTAAATTTAAGCCTAAAATTGAAGTAATGCCTGAGTATAGGCCTAAGATATAAACAGATGACCGTCAGGGTCAAGTCTAGGTCTAAAAGCCAGTTGAACTTGTTAAAACCTGCGCGTTAGGCCTAAGATAGGAGCAGGTGGTCGTTAGGCTTAAAACAAGTTAACCTTGTGAAAACCTGCTCATTAGTCCTAAGATATACTTTCCACGGAGATGTTCATTAGGCTTAAAACAGAATTTAACCTTCATCCTTTCCAATATAATTGCCAACTTATTGCTTTGAGTTCTTTATATTATTATTATTATTATTATTATTATTATTATTATTATTATTATTATTATTATTATTATTATTATTATTATTATTATTTTTAATGTAGTAGCAGTAGTAGCAGAGGAAATAGATACGTTAACTGTAGTAACACTTTTCAAACTTCTATACTAATACCCCTGTCTGACATCCTCATATTCTCACAAACACACACACAAATGCAAACTCATGATATTCTCTCTCTCTCTTCTCTCTCTCTCTCTCTCTCTCTCTCTCTCTCTCTCTCTCTCTCTCTCTCTCTCTCTCTCTCTCTCTCTCTCCCTCTCACTCTTTTATTCTTACTATTCTTTATCATATTCAACCTCTTTATATTATTATTATTATTATTATTATTATTATTATTATGGTTATAGTAACTAATATTTTTATCCTGTATTTAAGCTCCTACTCATCTCTGTCCCTCATAAACATGAATACACATTCACAAAAATACAAAAATACGTAATCATTTTCTAGATCTCCCAAACTTCTTAGTGCTAGTGTTTTTCCTATTCATCGTTTACTTTGTATTAATATTATCATTATTGTGGTAGCAGTATTAGTAGTTTTGGAGGTAATCAATGTAGTAGTTATTTTGTTTAAACTTCAATACTAATATCCATGAATAGAGCTTATTCTTTTAAACACAAACAATGTCTTTTTCAAATCTTCAAATCATTGGTTTGGAGAAAAATATAAATGATGGAATATTTTATCTTTAGAAACTATGAACACAAAACAAATGTAAATGAAAGCCTTTTTCTCCATGACAATGCCCAAACCCATGCTTATTATTTGATACGCATTAAGAGGTTTTGCCGCAAACCCTTTCTATTCCGGATTTAGCCCTCAGTGATTTCCTCATTTTTGGTCTTTTGAAGGACCAATTGGAGAAGAGGAAGAGCTTCAATGCATGCAGCACTATAGCATGATGTCAAGCAATGGTTACAAAAGCAGCAACCTCCCTTCTACACCAAAGGCATCGGCGTGTGAATACTCATGGTAAATACTTCTGGAAGCTAACCTAGTTTGATGCCTGAATATTTTTCCGTAATAAACAGAAAGGTCTCAGTCAACCTTAAAACTTTCCACTTTAATATATTTTCCAGACTATAATTCAATAAAGACACGAGTGTTTGTGAATAAGGAATTTGACCCATTAAAAGAACGAATTGGCAATTATGAACATCATCATACAAATACCCTCGAAAAAACTTTGTAATTTTACAGATCAAATGCCATAACGTTCAATCTTTACCAGAAACTCCAGCTCCTTTCAACCGTCCAATGTAATTTAAAAGGTTTTCTTTTTGTTTCTTCTTTACTTGTGCATTCTCTTAAAAAATATTGTTACTCTTATCTGACACATCTACACCCATTTTTGCCCTTGTTTGGCAATTATTTACTGGCTGGGACTAGTATAATTAATTTTCACAATTTTTGTAGCAAACACTTCAGATTCCACTAAAATAAAGTATAAATACACTTACTTACATTTAAACCTATAACATTATTTATTGAGGTTAAAAATATCTGCTCTTTACACCAAAGATTTCTTTTTAACACAAACTACATTCCTTTATGGCTTTCAGTATGATAATTAATAAATTATAAATATAGCCATGGTTGGTGAGACTGATGAACCATAGCCGCTATTATTGATCAGTCATGGTTCATTGAACTTATATATATATATATATATATATATATATATATATATATATATATATATATATATATATATATATATATATATATATATATATATATATATATATATGTATATATATATATATATATAAAATAACCATATAATAATAATAATAATAATAATAATAATAATAATAATAATAATAATAATAATAATAATAATAATAATAATAATAATAATAATAATAATGATCAGTAATAATATTGAACTATATTATATATATATATATATATATATATATATATATATATATATATATATATATATATATATATATATATATAATAATAATAATAATATATAATAATAATATAATAATAATAATAATAATAATAATAATAATAATAATAATAATAATAATAATAATAATAATAATAATAATAGAAAAAAGATGAATTCATGATTGAAGGTTCATTTAATCGAGCATTGCTTCTTTTGTAAAAGACATCCTAATTATATATATATATATATATATATATATATATATATATATATATATATATAATATATATATAATATATATATATATATATATATATATATAATTAGAAAGGTTAAAGCCAACACCAAGGATCTCCACATATTATTTATTACAGTGTGAACGTTTCAACCCTTAACTCGGTCCGTCCTCAGCATAATCTAAGTCTAAAAATTTTCAAATTTAAAATATAAACCAAATATAAATTCATTAACTATATATAAAATACTAAAATAATAATAATAATTGCAATAAAATAATAAAAATATAAAAAATAATTGATATTAAAATAACATAAACAAAAACCAAGACAATAGTCGAAATTTTGCAACACC
>SEYY01004667.1:12500-35000 GCA_009176605.1 Armadillidium nasatum
ATAATGGACAGCTCAGTAGAGGAAAGATAGCATTGATTAATATAGCAATTCAAATGGAGCTATATAATAATTCAAAACAATCAGTAACTCAAAAAGAAGGAAGTGAAAAATACGAGGCACTTAATGTAAATAATGAACTTAATATAAATCAATGGATAAAGCAACCAATGGAGAGTTCTTTTGACCTGAAAGTCAAACACCATCAGACGGAAAAAAAATAGATAGTAAACGAGGATCTTCTATTGCTAAATTTAATCTTGATATATCTCATGTTTGTCTGTTATGGAGAAAATAGATAGATCATCAAAGCCTTAAAGGCGATTCCACTTTGCCCAAAAATAATTCATAATGCTGCTTATACAGTAACTTCAATGCCAACAACACAAGTTAGTGGAAACCCTTCGAATAATTTGGTCAGACTTACGAGCCTCAATTTAAGATGATCCACTTAAAGCCATACTGTTTCTAAAACAAATTCATTTTGAATAAAATTTTAAAACTATTGTTTATTTATTTTGAAGAAGAGTACATCTTTTTTACATAAATTTGGTTGCATTGATTTAAAAAAAAGGGACTTTGTAATGTGCAAGCAAAGTTGTGCCCAGCTCAAAACTATTATAAAAGAATGAGGTTTTGAGTAACATTGCTGGGGACTGATAGTTTGGGCTGATGTTCCTGGGTGGAGGTAAAAATAACTAAATAAAAATGTATAAGAATTAGAAAAATCTTTAAACCAAATGTGAAGTCGGAGCCACTCATATCAATGGCTCCGGTGCTGGAAATTCTGATAGAAAAATTCTGGAATCCATGTATATTAAACGTCTCAGCCCACAAATAAACTCAGCAACCTCGTCCGTCCCCCTTCTAATCTATTGACCTTTCTCCTGCACTATGTACATTTTTTTATGTCTCCTCTGGTTGGTTTGCAAAGGCCGGAGGCCTACCAAGTTTCACCAAAGTTGGGGAACATTCGGAGTCTGGTCGCTAATGGCCAACGTGACCCAATACACGGCGTTTAAAAGTGTGCAAGTCAAAAGAAGTTGGGAAAACAGATAAAGAGAGTGTGTTCCAGACTTTACTGGTAGAGTACATGTAAAAGTGAGCATAGCTGTTAAGTCTGGGGTCGGAGAGTTGGACAGAGAAAGGATGAGACTGTGTAGAAAGTTGTGCTGCACGAGCCCTTCTCAATAGAGGAGGTATGCGACGTGAGAGTTCAGAAGAGCAATATCCTTTGTAAAAGCGATACTATAGAGAAAGTGACGCAACAATTCGACGAGAAGAAAGAGACTGGAGATACTTAACAAGAGCAGGAGAATTGATGAGACGAAAAGCAATAGACTCCAACTTTTCGAGAATAGCTGTATGTATGAAACCACTCCAGATCTGAGAGGCTTACTCCATACAGGGGCGAACAACACCCCTATACACAGCAAGCAACTGGGGTGGCGTGAAGTTATTCTGAAGGCGCCCTAGAACACCCAACCTATTAGAAGCTTGTTTAGAGAGAGAAATAATGTGATCTTTCCCAGAAAGATCACGAGAAAAAGAAATACCTAGAATATTGAGGACAGATGAAGGTTTGAGCTGAGTTTTTTCGAAGAAGATATCAGAGTTGCTTGGAAGATTGTGTCGAGTAGAGAGTTGGAGAAATTGAGTTTTTGAGGCATTGAAAACAACCATGTTTTCTCTGCCCCAATTTGAAATTCGAGAAAGATCAGAGGTCAGATGCTCCAATACCATCCTTCTTGAATCTATCAACTGCTGTTGGGAGGGACGTCTTTCAAATTGAAAGGAATAATGAAGGGTGAAGTCATCGTCATAGGAGTGTATAGGAGACGAAGTAATAGAGAGTAGGTTATTGATGAAAATTAGAAAAAGAGTTGTAGATAGGACAGATCCTTGAGGAACACCACTATTTATAGATTTTTAGGAAGAACGATGACCGTCTACAACAGCTTATATAGAACGACCGGAAAAGAAATTAGAGAGAAGATCACAAAGAGAAGAATAGATTCCAAAAGAGGGAAGTTTGGAAATCAAAGCTTTGTGTCAGACTCTATCGAAAGCTTTCTATATGTCTAGCGCCACAGCGAAAGATTCACCGAAACCAGTTATTCTGAAGGCGCCCTAGAACACCTTCATTTCGAAGAGCGGAGGATCAAGAGTCAGAAAGTAGGGAAAGAAGATCACCAGTAGAACGTTCTTCACGAAAGCCATACTGGCGATCAGAGATAAGATTAGAAGAATTGAGATGTTTCCAAATTTTCCTGTTAAGGATAGATTCGAAAACTTTAGAAAGAACGGAGGTTAAAGAAATAGGACGATAGTTAGAGGGTTGAGAGGGGTCCCCCTTCTTCGGCACAGGATGAATGAGCACACGTTTCCAGCAAGAACGGAAGGTCGAAGTAGGAAAGGCAAAGACGAAATAGTTTACCAAGGCAGGGTGCAAGCTCGGAAGCACAAGTTTTGAGAATCGCAGGAGGAATACCATCAGGACCATACGCCTTCTTAGTGTTAAGCTCAGAGAGAGCAGAAATGACATCTTTAGAAGAAATTCTAATTTTAGGCATAAATGAGTTGGAGGGGGTTGAAGGAGGAGGAATAGCTCCGGAATCGTCTAAGGTAGAGTTAGAGGCAAAAGTATTGAGCGAAGAGTTCAGCTTTAGTAGAAGGTAAAATGGCAGTTGTGCCATCAGAAGAAACTAGAGGAGGGAAAGAGAAGAAGCAAAGTTAGAGTTGACATTTTTTGCAAAATGCCAGAAAGGGTGAGAGGAAGAGGAGCCAGAAATATTATTGCATTTGCGGCGGAGAAAAGAGTTTTTGGTATCTCGAAGAATAGATTTTGCACGATTCCGGGATGAAATATAAGTTGAATGAGTTTCAGGAGTTTGAAGACGACGGTAATCCCTGAAGGCAGCATCCCTGCGGCGGATAGCACGAGAACAAGTAGAGTTAAACCAAGGTTTGTTAGGTTTAGTAGAAGGGAAAGAATATGGAATGTACGCCTCCATGCCAGAGAGAATCACCTCGGTTATGCGCTCAGCACACTCCGAGGGACCCCTCCCACGAAAGCAATAATCATTCCATGGGAAATCAGAGAAGTACAACCGCAAGTCAGACCAGTTAGCAGCACCGAAATGCCAAAAACGCCTCCTCGCCTTTTTTGCGGAAGACTTGAAGAGACAGAACAAGATACAGAGATAAGAAGGTGATCGGATGAACCCAGAGGAGGAAAGAGTTTAACAGTATAAGGAGAAGGATAAGAAGTAAGGAAAAGATCAAGTATGTTGGGTTCATCACCAAGTCGGTCAGGGATACGGGTAGGGAGTTGCACCAACTGCTCAAGGTTGTTCTGGATAGAAAAGTTGTAGGCGAGTTCACCAGCTGGATCATGAGAACTAGATGAAAGCCATTGGCGGTGGTGAACATTGAAATCACCTAAAATGAGGATTTCGGAGAAAGGAGAAGAAGACAGAATGTGCTCTATTTTGGAGTTTAAATAGTCGAAGAATTTTGGATAGTCAGTAGAATTAGGAGATAAATAAACAGAACAAATAAATTTAGTAGTAGAATTGCAAGAGAGCTTAAGCCATAAAGTAGAAAATTCAACAGACTCCAAATCAGAGACACGAGAGCAAATAACATCGTTGTGCACATATACGCAACAACCGCCTTAGGCTGAAAATTGAGAATAGAGACAGTAGGAGATAACAGAATAAGGTTTGATGTCAGCACACTCAAGCACCTGAGTTTCGGTTAGAAACAAGAGATGAGGTTTAGAAGAAGAGAGATGGTGTTCGACAAAGGGGAAATTAGAAAAAAGATCTCCAATGTTGCAGAAAGTAATGAAAAAAGAAGACCCAGTACTGGGGCAAGCCGGACGCAGGGTCATGGAGGCACCATCCCCATCATCGAAGGCCGCCAACTCCCAAGATGATGAGATATATATATATATATATATATATATATATATATATATATATATATATATATATATATATATATATATATATATATATATATATATATATATATATATATATATATATATATATATATATATATATATATATATATATATATATATATATATATATATATATATATATATATATATATATATATATATATATATATATATATATATATATATATATATATATATATATATATATATATATATATATATATATATATATATATATATATATATATATATATATATATATATATATATATATATATATAATATATATATATATATATATATGCGCAATGCGTATATGTGAATAGCTTATTTCAAATCAAATATCTTGTGCTTTCCTTTTTCCTCACCTATAATCAACTAACTTAATAATCACAAACTCAGACTACATTCATTTCACATTTTCCATTTGTAATTTATAGCCTGTGTATATAAATTTACTCGTTTGCTTTATCATTAATCTTAAATTTTTATTTATTTTGTTCATACATATTGTGACTTATTAATAATTTATCTATGATTTTGTTACAGAAAATATTGAAAATGGATTTTATATATTAATCCGAAACGTCTAACAATTTATCATGCTGATTATTAAAGTTTAAATTTTTATGCATTATGTTGCTTCCTACGTTGTTAGCATTATGCTTCATAATATATATATATATATATATATATATATATATATATATATATATATATATATATATATATATATATATATATATTATATATATAATATATATATATATATATATTGGAGGGACATGGTGTTATTTGGGCACTCCTATCGGTTACCCTACTCTTCTTCATTCTGTTATCTCTATCTTTACTTTTCTACCAAACTCATATGGACTCAATGATGTTGCCTAATATAGTGTTCATAATTTATAGTCCTTCGACTTTTCTACTTTATTACTTAGGCTCTCTCTTCTCAAATTTTGACCACATTCATCTGATTTGTCTATTTTTCACTTAATAATTCTCAGACAATCTAACCCCGAAATAGAAGGCGCAATCTCTCTTCTTTACCTTTCTCAGAAATTGTCATCATTTTTCTTCATTTCAATGTTCAAAACCTCTAAAGCATTCAACTAGGTCTCATAATGCTACTGATAAACTGGTCTACAATTTTAATATTCGAACAATGTTGACCAGTTGATGCAACTGCTTAATAGTATCTCTAATCATCTTAGAGATAAAAGCAACATACTATATCTTTTCTTTAATTTTATTCTTTTACATATAGTTTTTTAAGTCTTTACCGCATTTAGGTTCGTTTGATACTTTATATTTGTATCCTGTTCTCTTTATATATAGATCTTCCACAGAAAAGACTCTCCACCCCCCACCCCAGCTCAATGCATTTGATCATCTTTCTACGGATCCCTCAAGGCCTTCAGATTTCTGAGGTGACCTTTCTTTACATTTACTTTTTCTTTTCCCTTTGCTTGTTCTCTTGCTATTCGCCTTATTGATTTTTTTAGGCGTCATTAGTCTCCAGAAACTCATGCTACTTACATTTTATGAATAGTGCAAAAGGAATTCTTCGTGATACTAAAAACATTGCGTAACAACATTTATGGTTTTTCAACTTTACATTTTTCTGGTATTTTTTAAAAACAATCAACTCCAACTCTCTTTTTTTCCTTCCCCTTTTGTTGCTTCTTCTGCTGGCACCATTACTCTCTTACATTTTGTTAAAACTTAACTTTGCTATCAATCTTTTGCCTCCAATTCCTCTCCAGACGATTCCGAAGCTATTCCTCATTCTCTACCTTTCTCCAACTAATTTATGCTTTTCATAATTATTTCTTCTATAAATATTATTTTTACTCTTTCTGAGCTTAACACGTAGAAAGCCCTGAGACAATCATTCCTGCGATCAAGAATCCTACATCATGCCATGGTAAAATGTTTCTTTCCTGTCAGTTATTTTCAACTTTTCCTTAATGCTAGAAGATATTGACTCATTCGGCCTGTGCCGATTCAAGTGGAGACTACTCTCATTCCTCTAACTATCGCCTTATCACTTTCACATCTGCTATTTCCAAAGTTTTCGGATCTACCCTTAACGAGAAGATTAGGAAACAGGTTAATTCTTCTAACTTTATCTCAGATATAGCTTTTATGGCTTCCGTAATTAACGCTCTGCATTTGATCATCTTTCTATTCTCTCTGACCCTTGGTGTCCTCTGTTCTTATGCATTTCCGTAAAACTTTTGCTGTGACGTTAGACATATTGAAAGTTTTCGATAGAGTCTGGCACAAATCATAGATTTCAAAATTTACTTTTTTTGGTATTATAAGTCATTCTCTGCGTTACATTATCTCCAATTTAATATACTGTACAGCAATTCCAAGGGTGCTGTTGTAGATAGTCACCTTTCATCTTTCAAATCTATCTTGATAGTGGGTTTACTCAGGTTAATTTCTCTATTTTTCATTAATGATTTCCAGTCACATTGTTTCTTTTCCACTCTTACGTCAACGTCCCTATTCTTCATTACTACTTTCAGTTGAAAGAAAAGAGATTCACTCAACACCAATTAGTTAATGCTAAGAGTGTGGTGGCCTTGGGGCTGCTGACCTGATATTTCTCGTATCTCTGTTTTGGTCATAGAGAAGATATTTGTTTTTAATGCTTCAAAACTTCAGTTCCTTCATCTCCATCAAAATACAGAACTCAAACGTTTTTCTGTTCTTAATATTCTTGGTATTTAATTTTATTGTGATCTCTCTCGGAAGGATCATTTTGTCACTGTTACAAAAAAGTTCCTAAAAAGTTGGATGTTTTGAGGCTTCTTCAGAATATTTTGCCTTACTGTTAAAGTTGCTTCCTCTACATAGGAGCGTCGTTCGCTCTTGCATCGCATATCTAGGGTGGTTACACTTATTCTGTTCTCCTTGATAAGATTGAGACAAGAGGTTATCAACTTATCAACTTTTTTGCTCTCGCAAACTCTTGAATCTCGAACTGCATCCCCATTACAAAGGGAGGAGGGTAGATAGGATGCCTTATAGTGGGCTTGGCACCCTAGGGCCTCACTTCGACCCCTGGAGTCTCACCCTGGGACCATTGCTCTTTTGAACTCTCAAGTCGTACAACTCCTCTGATGATAACTTGTGCCACTTGTCCTTCCATACAATCTTATACATTCTCTTAACCTTCTTTCTAACCCCAGATTTAATCACAATTCCCATTCTTTCAAATACTCCACTGGTAAAGTTTGGAACACTCAGACTTCTTATTTCTCAGACTGTGATTGAGTCATATTTTCCATTAATTTGACTAAAGAATTGGTTTTTAACCCTTGTGCATTTCGTTGTCCAGAGGTTTGCCCGATTTTAATTTGTCCTTTTCGTAACATTTTCAGGACAAATTTGTCTGCTAAGTTTATATACGCTTATTTCTCAAAATCTTAAATATTACTGAGATATATTGATTACCAAATATATTTTAGCACCACCAATGGGTCGGGGGATATAGAAAAAGGTTTCTCTGCCATGCATGTATTTTTAAAGCTATTTTTTCAATTTAACTAACTAGTTTTGTCTTCTTTTTAAAAACTTTACTTAACGTCGTTTTACAACTTTTTATTTTCTTTTTAAAGTTAAATAAAGTTTAACTATAGTAGTTGGATTACTTTAAGGACAAATTCTAAAATTGTACATCTGAGCGACGAAAGTTACAAGTACCTACTACATTTCCCACATATAGACTTTCGATTCACATACAGTACGTCTTTAAAATCTCTTCTCTTTTCCATTACAAACCGTTATTGCTCTTTCCTCTCATAACCTCGGTGGTATATAAGTACTCTTGTCCCTTGTGTAGCAAGGTCTACATAGGATCTACCACCAGACTTTTGAGATCTCAGATTTGTAAACACAAGGGCATCTCTCACCGCACCTCTCTTCCTCTTTCTACTCCATTTTTTTCTAACATACGTATTCACACACAAACATGCAACACCTTTCCTCTCCCCAAACATTTCAATGTTCTAGACACCAACCCTGATCCAACGTCGTTACGCATACTGGAATCTCTATACACTCTCAAACAAAAACCAGACTTAAATAATAATCTAACCACTACTCCTTTCTATATCGCTGGTCTATAATTCTATTATTCCTATATTCTAGCTACGGCATAATTCAAATTGTTGGTTCTTTTGCTTATAACATTTCTACCAAAAAATTTTTTACAGAATAAATCTTTTATTCATTACATATCGGTTAGCTAGAAATATACTATTCTGTGTCCCTATTCTATCATGTCAGATGTATAATATTCCTCCTTTTCATATTTTGAATGAATGAGTCCACGTGAGTTTGACAATAAATTTCATTTGATGTGCGTGGTATGTCTTATGTGTGTTTTTATTACCTTATATATATATAATATATATATTTTTATTTTTGGTTTTCAGAGGTGCCTTTGCACCTCTGTGTGTGTGTGATAGTAATTGTATGAATGATTTGTTGTTTGGCTCTTGATCCGTAAGCATTAACACTTACTACACAGTTGTTCCATCAAATTTGGATTTCATATGCTTATTAACTGTAATTTAACATATCTTTGTAGAAATTCATACAACCAACTACTTATCCAGTTTACATAATTTTGGTGTAATTTATACAATCTCTCCTCCATAGTAACTATGTAATAGCTGTTCCTTCTTGTCGTGTTTTAATTTATATTGTATTGATTTATTTAGTTTATTTATATATTTCATTTATAATGTTAATTTTAATGCAGTTTAAATCATCAATGTAATTAATTGTTCTTTCTTTTTCACAGCTATATACTCTTGAAAATGATTTAAGTCAAATCGAAACGTAGAGAATAATGTTATAAAAAAAATGTTTATAGTTATTAAATATTGATCAATAATACGTCTAACTCCACCTTAACTTGATGCCATGCTTATTTTTCGTCATATTATTTGCTATATATATATATATATATATATATATATATATATATATATATATATATATATATATATATATATATATATATATATATATATATATATATATATATATATATATATATATATATATATATATATATATATATATATATATATATATATATATATATATATATATATATATATATATATATATATATATATATATATATATATATATATAATCTCTTTTGAAAAGAACACAATGACGAACATCTCATTTGAAAATATCTATGACCTCCATTCCCCTCCGCAAAATATTTTAAGATAAAACTTGTGAGATGAACCTCTTCCTCATCAAAGAAAGACAATATCCAATGGGGAAAAAAGATAAATACTTTATTATCACTATTATGAGGAATATATTTTTGTTATCACATCAATTCGTGTTGAAAGTTGAAAGACTTAGGAAAAATATATACGCAGCCATAGAAGAAAAGGAAATTTTGTTTAGAAAATAAACAAAAATATCTTTTCTTGAAGAATGTAGAGGGGATTTTCGAAAAAAAAAAGAGGGAATTTATTGGGGGATTTTTATTTATTTTATTGACCAATAACTATGAAGATATTTTAGACCAACCAAAAATAAGAGTTGCTATAAATTTATCTGTGCTCTACAGATATATATGGAAAAAATACGCATTTCTTAAGAGCCTTAGGCCAAAATTGAGGAAAAAGCCTACGAGCCCTAGGCCAAAATTGAGGAAAAAGCCTATGAGCCCTAGGCCAAAATTGAGGAAAAAGTCTATGAGCCCTAGGCCAGGACTGAGGTAAAAGCCTATATAGAGTCGAGATCGATTTGGCGGGAAAATATTTGGCACATCAAATGTGAAAGAAAATATTGAGCACATTAAAAGAAATATGTACTTATTATTATTATTATTATTATTATTATTATTATTATTATTATTATTATTATTATTATTATTATTATTATTATTATAAATTTTTTATGTTCATGTATTTTTCCTTTCTGATTTTCCCCCCTCACAAATACCCTGCTCGTAGGGGTTTTAAGGGATGTATAAAGGGTGTTTTTTAATATAAAGAAGAAATACGATTATTGATTTCAAAAGCAAGTCATATGGTTTATTAGTTAAGGACATTTCATAAATAATAAAAAAAAAAAAAATAAAAAAAAAAACATTTTTGTTATCTAATTTAAACAAAAGTTGGATAAAATATTATTCTCCGTCCCGATTTACCATCTAAAAATATCTGGACACGGCTTAAACAATCGGGACTGTCCCGATAATATCGGGACGGATGGTCACCTTACTTGACCAATTTCTAACGTGGTTTAACGGAACCTATGTCGAGGTCCTTCGGTTTAGTGCAGTTCCACTTACACCGATTCACAATAAAAAAAAAAATCTGCCAAATAATAAAATAATTGCATTAATAATTGCATTAGTATTTTATTATTTTATTTTATTATATTATTATAATTATTATTATTTTATTTTATTATATAATGAGTTATTTTTTTCGAATTGAACGTTTGCTTCAGCATTTCTAGACACGAATTAACGGTATTAAACGCGGGCTTTTGTTCCAGCATATTTCTATACAGGATTTTCCCAAATCTCAAAAATTAAATGATAACATGGGCGTATTGTAAACTTTAAAATCTTTTTCAATGTACGAAATGTTAAGATTATTTAAGGGTCTTTAAAAGGTAAAAGGGGATTTTTATTTCCCATCCCACCCCTCTATACTCCAATGCATTCAGACAGACAGTAGCAACCAGAACTGTAAATTCAATAAAGATATATAAAAATTTCATTTTAAAAATGAGAATTAGCGCCTGCCTTGGACACATTGTCCTACGACCATTCCTACATGCTTTGACATGAGTATATATTTCTATCCTAAAAGCATGTAGGCATATATCCATGCAATCAACCTCACATACATACATACACACTAACTTGCATACATACGTACATACGTACCCACATATGTACATACACATATAGATACATACATCTATACATATATAAATTTTGAGAGACTTCCTGAGGGAAGTCTATGTTTTTAATATTTAAAAATTCAAATTTAATAACCACGCTCCAAATCTCATTACCTAAAAATTTTTGTTCAAAATATATATATATATATATATATATATATATATATATATATATATATATATATATATATATATATATATATATATATATATATATATATATATATATATATATATATATATATATATATATATATATATATATATATATATATATATATATATATATATATATATATATATATATATATATATATATAGTATATATATATATATATATATATATATATATATATATATATATATATATATATATATATATATATATATATATATATATATATATATATATATATATATATATATATATATATATATTTATATTAATATATATATATTATATATATATATATATATTATTATTATTTATATTTTTTTTTTTTTTGTTATTTTATTTTACCATTCACCCTTCCACTCTCGTGGGGTGGTGCCCGTCACAGTCCGCTCACACCCACACATCCACACTCTATCTCCCCTCCCCCCTCTCCACTGCCCTCCATCTCACTCCGTACTCCGTACTCCGTGAATCTCCTACCTTCGTCCACATTCAAACCTCTCCCCCTCAATATCTCCTTCACCCCATACATCCACCTCCATCTCGGCCATCCCCTCCCTTTCCTCCCTCTACCTCGGATCTCATCACTCTACCCACCATCCTATTCTCATCTATTCTACAAAATTCCCAAACCATCTTAATACACCCTCTTCCGCTCTACGCACAATTCCCCTCTTCCATTCACATATCTCTCTTATTCTTTCGTTTCTAATTCTATCTACCCTCCTTAACCCACATATAGCCCTCAATCCTTTCATTTCAAAAACTTCTAATCTTTTCCTTATCTGAGCATTCATCACCCATGTTTCACACCCATACATTGCAGATGGCAGACATATACTCTCAAACATTCTTACCTTTATTTCCTTTGATATTCTCCCCTTCTTCCATACTCCCTCAGTCCCCCCATCACTTTTATTACCTCCATTACTTCTTTATTTCCCCATCCATTCTCCTTTTTCCCTCCACTAGCATTCCCAGATATTTAAACTACCTCCTCAAATTTCTCTTCCTCCACCTCGACACCCCCCCCCTTTTACTCCCCTCTTATTGCCTCATCCCTGCCCCCAATCCTCATCACTTTACTCTTTGTTGAGTTTACCCTTAATCCATTCGACGCACATTCCCTCACAAACTCTTTAACCAACATTCTTAGCTTCTCCTCAGATTCCGTAACTAACACCGCATCATCCGCAAACAACAAGACATTTACCTCCCCCTTCCCCCTCTCCACTTCTCAACCTAATACCCTTCCCTTCCCTCTCCATCCCCCTAACAACACCATCCATTAACACATTAAACAACCACGGAGACATAACACACCCCTGCCTCAGTCCATCTCCCACGTTAAACCATTCAGTCAGTTCCCTCCTCACCCTCACTCTACATTTCTCATAAAATGGTTTAATTCCATTCAATAATCTACCTCTCACACCCCTTTCCCCTAGAACCTTAAACAATTTCCTCCTACAAACTCTATCATACGCCTTTTCCAAATCCATAAAGCATACATACCCCACTTTATCTTTCTCACGCAATTTTTCGCCAGTCATTCTCAGTGTAAACACCTGATCCACACATCCCCTACCTTCTCTAAAATCTACCTGTTCCTCCCTCACTCTCTCTCTCTCTCTCTCTCTCTCTCTCTCTCTCTCTCTCTCTCTCTCTCTCTCTCTCTCTCTCTCTCTCTCTCTCTCTCTCTCTCTCTCTCTCTCTCTTGTCAGTTTTTTCACTTTCGATACTAAAACTCTCCCATAAATTTTCCCTACTACACTCAACAAGCTTATCCCCCTATAATTCCTACACACCATCTTATCCCACTTCCCTTTATATATCGGCACTATACAAGCATCTTGCCACTCCTGAGGCACTTTTCCCTCTCCCCAACACACATTAAACATTCTCACCAACCAGTCAACTATCACTCCCGCTCCCACCCTTATCATCTCCCCATATATACCATCCATTCCTGCTGACTTTCCCTTCTTCACCTTTCCCACAGCTACTTTTACTTCCTCTCTACTAATACTCCCATCTTCTAACAAAAATCCCACCTTATTCTCTACTATTCCCTCGCCTCTCACCCCCATTAGCAAATCACTAAAGTGTCTCTTCAATCTCTCCCCGACCTCACTCTCACCTTACACTACATTACCATCTTACCCCCTCACTCCCTCTCCCCGTTCCTCTCTCTCTCTCTCTCCTCTCTTTATTTACCTCCTTCCAAAACATCTTACTCCTTTCCTTAAAATTATCTGCCAACTTTCTTCCCACTCCTCTTCCACTCTCCTTTTCACTCTCTTCACCTCCCTACACCTCTCCTTATACTTTTCCCAATCCCTACCCTCCTTCGTACTCAAATACTTGCAGAAGGCCTCCTTTTTTTCCTTTTAACCATATTCTCAAACTCTTCATTTCAACACTCACTCCCCTTTCATCTACCATTACCTATTTTTTTCATACCACACTCTCTTCTCGCAACCTCAACTAACGCTCCCTTCAGTTTACTTCACTCCTCCTCCACCCCTTCCACCTCACCCCCCTAACCTCCTCCCATTTCTCCTTTATCCCTCTTGTGTAGTCATCTCTCTTCTCCTGATCTTCTAACTTCTCCACCCGTATTATCTCCACCACCATCCCTCTCTTTCCCACTTTCTCCCAACCTCCTTTAACTTTCATTTTCGTCCACCACCAAATAATGGTCCGAAATACTCATCGCAGCTCCCCTCAGCACGTTGACATCCAACAACCTTCTCCTCCTTTCCCAATTCTCACACACGAAATCCAACAGTCCCCTTTTCCCATCCACACCACACATCCAGGTATATTTATGATTTTCTTTCTTTTCAAACCACGTATTTCCAATCATAAGACTCATTCCAACCATTTCTGTTCCGTTTTCATTTACCCCTTCCACTCCAAATGGTCCTATTACTCTGTTCACCCTTTTTACACAAACCCTTGCATTCAAATCCCCCAATAGACAAACATGATCCCTACCTTCAAAACCTCCCACATACTCACTCAGACTCTCCCAAAATCATTCTCTCTCCCTTTCATTCGCTCCTACTACTGGTGCATAAGCACAAATATGAACCCAATACTCCCTTCTTAACCTTAATCTTACCCAAACTATTCTGGTCTACTACTTTAACTTTCATTTTCGCCACCACCAAATAATGGTCCGAAATACTCATCGCAGCTCCCCTCAGCACGTTGACATCCAACAACCTTCTCCTCCTTTCCCAATTCTCACACACGAAATCCAACAGTCCCCTTTTCCCATCCACACCACACATCCAGGTATATTTATGATTTATTTACACAACTCCACCACTCATCCCTCATAACAATTGCTACACCCTCCCTTGCTCTCTCTCTCATTCACTCCAGGGTACATTCCTTTATATTTTCCAAATGCCAAATCTCCCTCCCCTTTCAGTTTCGTTTCTGTTAATGCTAGAATATCCAACCTCCCCTCCTCCATCACAACCCCACTTCTTCCCTCTTCTCTTCTTTGTTCACCCTCACTTGCGCTTAGAGTCCCCACTTTTAATACCTTTGAACCCCCCTCATTCCAGAAATCTTCAAAATTTATCCTCATTCACTCCCGAACTGTATATATATATATATATATATATATATATATATATATATATATATATATATATATATATATATATATATATATATATATATATATATATATATAATATATAGTAATATAATTATGCACATTACTTTTATTTTGTCAGATTCTTGTAAACATCTTTTATTTATTCAGATTAGTCTCTTTAGATTTAATATAAGTGTGCTTGTATACATATTATATTACTTTAAGTATCTCAGGATTTTAGTTCTATTTTCCTTTTAGAAAACGACGCTCACTGACAATAAAATCAGTTGCTTGACTCATGAGTGGGGTGCGGTGCGGTGCGGTACGAAAAAATGACTAGTGGTGGATTGCAATTCGGTGGTGGTGCCCAGCCTTATGGTGCGGTGCGAAAAAAATTGCCATTTATTGCGAACTTTACGTCAGAATGAATATTAATTAATTTGAATAATTTTATATTTGTTAAAATTCGCTTGATTTATTTTTATTTTAAGAAGAGAGAAATTTCTCTATAGAGAAGAGTTTCTCAGAGATCGAACCATGGACCTTAGCCATAAAAGTTTCTCAGAGATTGTACCATGGACCTTAGCCATAAAAGTTTCTCAGAGATCGAACCATGGACCTTAGCCATAAAAGTTTCTCAGAGATTTACCATGGACCTTTGCCAGAGAGATCGAACCATGGACCTTAGCCATAAAAGTTTCTCAGAGATCGAACCATGGACCTTAGCCATAAAAGTTTCTCAGAGATCGAACCATGGACCTTAGCCATAAAAGTTTCTCAGAGATTGTACCATGGACCTTTGCCATAAAAGTTTCTCAGAGATCGTACCATGGACCTTACCATAAAGTTTCTCAGAGATCCTGGACCTTAGCCATAAAAGTTTCTCAGAGATCGAACCATGGACCTTAGCCATAAAGTTTCTCAGAGATTGTACCATAAAGTTTCTCAGAGATCCTGGACCTTGCCATAAAAGTTTCTCAGAGATCGAACCATGGACCTTAGCCATAAAAGTTTCTCAGAGATCGAACCATGGACCTTAGCCATAAAAGTTTCTCAGAGATCGAACCATGGACCTTAGCCATAAAAGTTTCTCAGAGATCGAACCATGGACCTTAGCCATAAAAGTTTCTCAGAGATTGTACCATGGACCTTAGCCATAAAAGTTTCTCAGAGATCGAACCATGGACCTTAGCCATAAAAGTTTCTCAGAGATCGAACCATGGACCTTAGCCATAAAAGTTTCTCAGAGATTGAACCATGGACCTTAGCCATAAAAGTTTCTCAGAGATTGTACCATGGACCTTAGCCATAAAAGTCCGATTCATTAACCTATCTATACTTCTTAATCATACAAAATATTTGGTGCATTTCTTCCTTTGCTTTACTGTTAACATTTTCCTAACGAATCGTTGGGACAAGTGACAAAAATATTTCAAAATTTTTCAGTTATTTTGTTATTAGAAAATATATTGGTGAAGCGACTTTCTTATGCTTAACATGTCTTTTCTCTATTGAAAATTTTACTTGACATTTTTTCGCCATTTGTCCCAACCATTCGTTAGGACAATTTTTGCAGTATAGGTTTAATAGATTCAAAAGGCCGTATAACAGCCAATAAAAAATTTGAATTTTATATGTCTAAATCATGCCATTTTTATGACATGTTATAACACAATTTTTTTGGGTATAAAATAGCTAATTTTTGGATTTTTATGGCTAAAACTTTCTACTATCTCTCGCTTGACTTTTTTTTTAATTTTTAGATTGTATTAATTCTTATTTACAAATATAAATAATTTGATATCTTAGTTAAAAGGAGGTTTACCAGAAATATACTCTAGTTATAATTTTATTTATTTAAATTATATGTAAATTATAAAGTTTAATTTATTTTTTTAATTTACAAATTATTTTGAAGGTAGTTTGCAATGCATAAAGTACTTTAACTTAAGAGGATGTGTTGCAGTCGCATTGTTGTCAGATTAAATTTTTCGGCTAAATTTAGCATTTTTTTGTGTTGGGGAGAAATTTAGCAACTTCTGATTTTATTTTTTTTATTTTTTTTTTTGAAAAAGAAAAGAAATTTTCCATCTAAGCAAATAAAATGCCAAATACCAATATGTGAGTGTGCGTGCGTGTGTGTGTGCATCTGTGAGGGTGCATGTTCATGCACATTAAAATATGTTAATTTTAATGAGAAATTTATTAATTTTAATCTTGATTTAATATTTGTTAGTGGCAAACCTTTGCAAAATACATGGTTGGTAAATGTATCTATATAAATATCCGAATCACCGAAATTATTCATATTAATTTGGACCTCGTTACGAATCTGTTCTGTATTTTTTAATTTAAAATACAAATTTTTTTTATTCAATGTATTTTATATTTATAAAAAATAAAACCATATTATTTTCGATTTTTTCTATTATTACTATAAGTAATAATACATTTCAGTACGGTAACAAATTGTAGAAAAGCTTTCCAAAAAATACTTATATTTATTGTTCGGATATGAAAAAAAATGAAATAAAATAAAATAATTTTTTTGTTGGTAGAGATTATGACTCTTTTGTATTCTCTACAATCCACTAACTATGGTTGCACACTTTTATGACTTCAAAATGATTTTTATGATTTCAAAATGGCAAATGAGTAAGCATTGCAAAGTATTTAATAAAGAAACTACTTTAAAGTCTGATAATGGACAGATTTTAACATTATTAAAAAAAAAAGAAATTAATAAATTAATAAATTAACAAATTAGGAAGTAACTTATTCAGTCAGATTGGACAATGTTAACGAATAAAGATCGCCCGTCGAATACTAGGAGAACCTGATAGGAAAAACTCGTATGTTAGTTAACCTTCTTTTCTATATCAGTCAACCTAACACATTTCATGATTTCAAACTTTTTTTTTTTAGAAAATAACCCAGTGGAAGAAATATTACTGGAAAAGCATTAAAGAATAAGTTAGCGAAGATCAATGGAATATAATAACTTACAAGAATGACGAAGATGGAGAAGATGCGACGGTTCCTTAAATTGGGTTAGGTTATGTTAGGTTAGGTTAGGTCAAATGCCTCTTACAAACTGAAATTTTGTCTGTGTTAATCATCAGTCAAAAGGAGGAGATTCATAACATGCTGACTCTGCTCTCTCAATAAAAGAAGAGGACTTGAAGTTGAAAATAAAAAGATGATAGAATCTAGCGAAAAAATTATTCCCAGTATTGTAAATGAAATAGATTGAAAGAAATATAGAACCGTAAAGTTGTAGAAGTCGTAGTGCCAGTCAACAGCCAAAACCTATTATAAAGACAGCGGAAACTTTGTTGCTCTCAAGAGAATGAAAACAAAAACAACAAAAATAAAAAAATAAGAAAATTCTAAAGTAGGTAAAAAAAAAATGGTTCTGTCTTCCATTGGACTGGTAAAATTTGACAAGTATTTTCGCATCAAATAAAAAATAAAAAATAAAATAAAAATAGTGCAGACATTAGACAATTTTAAATAAAAATTTTATTTTATCTTTTGAACTTTAATAAAAAAATAGCTTCATTAGCATATATTTTTATTGTATATTGAATTAATTTAATTAACATATTTATCTGAATTTTTATATTAACATTTTATGAAGTTAATTTTCGATTTTATCTTGAATAATTTAATTCTTTTTTTATCACATTTTCTTTCCCTTTTATTCGACATTTAAATTTATCACTCAATTTCTTAAATAAAAATAAATATTTCAATATATATATATATATATATATATATATATATATATATATATATATATATATATATATATATATATATATATATATATATATATATATATATATATATATATATATATATATATATATATATATATATATCAGAAAATTTTTCAGCACGCCAGGATTCGAAACCATTGACAAGAGCCTCGAAATCAGACAACGTACAGTAGTTTGTACCAACAAGCTACACCGCATCACTATAAAAAAGGAGGCATAGTATAATAGTTTTCACTCTCTTCTGCTACGAATCACCGTAATAACTCTGTACCTATTAGAATCCATAGGAGGGTGCTTGTAGCCACTACCGGGGTTACATGGGATTTTGCTGGGGTGCTCCTAGGTTACAGGAGCAACCATCTATAGTCAAGCAATGTTAACACGTGCACATCAACTGTTGCCAAGAAATTAGCAATATAAAAGAGTTAAAAATTTTCCGCATGCAAGAATTCGAAACCATTGACAACAGCGTCACCGTTAGACAATGTACAGAAAACCCTACCGCCTCCCCCCACCCCACCCCCAAAAAAACCATAGTAGAAGAATTTTCAAGTTCTTCTGCTTCGAATCAATGTAGTAACTCGGTACCTATTATAGTCCATATGAGGGTGTTTGGAACCCCTACTGGGGTTACATGGCATTTTGCTGGGATGCTCCTAGGATACAGGAGCAACCAACTAAAGTCATGCAACGCCTACATAGGTACAACGACTTTTGCGACGAAATTAGCAACAATAAGACAAAGACAATTTTTTTTAGTTGGTTGCTCTTGTTATTCAAGAGCACAACAGCTGAATGCTATATAGTCCTGGTAGGGGTACCAAGTACCCTCTTATATATATATAATATATATATATATATATATATATATATATATATATATATATATATATATATATATATATATATATATATATATATATATATATATATATATATATATATATATATATATATATATGGTCAGACTTCGGTTTGAACCTCTTAAATATTTAAAAAATTACTGAACGTACGTAAAAAAAATTATATTTTTGGAATCCTTGTCGAAATTTAGGTGAGAAAAATGTAAAATATTTTAAAATAAATTAAAAAAAAAAAATTCAGTACGATATTTGAGGAAAAATCTGTCCTCACTATTTTCATTATTAGTAAGGTTTTTTTTTTAAAGAATTCATTTAGACTTATTTAACCTGACAACCGAAGATTGCCGCTGGATTGTGGCCTAACCGATAGCTGGTATGTTGCCGTAGGATCGTAGTCTACTGCCATATTACACCAAATATATATATATTTTACATTTTTGTTACAATTTTCTACGCACTCGTGAAATTTATGCAACTTTAAATTCTCGGAATTTGACTCATAAAAAAACTATAAATTTCGTTGTTATTAAAATAAATATGTTTTAAATTCTCAATTTTTCCTTATCAAATTTCTTCAAGGACTCTAAAAATATAATCCTTTTATACGTACGTTCAGTAGTTTTTTAAATATTTAAGTGGTTCTAACCGAAGTCTGACCTATATATATTATATATATATATATATATATATATATATATATATATATATATATATATATATATATATATATATATATATATATATATATATATATATATATATATATATATATATATATATATATATATATATATATATATATGAATAAAAAGCACGTATCAGTAAGCACATTTTCAATATTTGTAACTCCTCACTCGTAAAATTTCTAAGAGTCAAACTTTCTATACTAAAAGATTCAACAAACTAAAAGATCAAAGTGTACCATGCATATATATATATATATATATATATATATATATATATATATATATATATATATATATATATATATATATATATATATATATATATATATATATATATATATATATATATATATATATATATATATATATATATACCCAATGCTCTCCAATCAAAACTTAATGTCACTCCAAATAACGCAAAATAGAGCCCTCCGCACAATTACCGGCTGCACACCCACAACCCCTCAACAACACCTACATAATGAAACCAAAATACTACCTATAAATAACCACCTCGAAATGATAGGCACTCAATTCTATGCAAAAACCCGTCTACCCACACACCCATGCCACAATACTCTCCTCCAACCTACCAAACACAGATTTAAACAACTTCCATCATCCAATGGCACCTTTGCAAACAAATACTAAATCACATTCCCCCCCACCTCCCCCAATACCACAATAACCAAACATATTCATACTCAACTAACGCATTCCTACTTGATCAACAGACCACCAAACAACATCCTTGACACAACCCCTCCCGAAATAAACCCCGACTTCAGCAACCTCCCAAGACACTCACAAATCTCATTAGCAAGATTGAGATGTGGGCACCACCCAAACTTACAACAATACAAACATAAATTCAAAATAAACCAGACAACATCTCCCACTTGTATCAGATGCGGAGAGGCCCCGGAGACCGAGTTACACTTTCTATTACACTGTCCTTCCAACTCTCGCCCCAGAATCTCCAGGGGCATCACTATCGAAAGATCTCTGGACGAGGCCAACTGCGGCGGGCGGCTTCATTAGCGAAGTGTGGCCACCTCAGCGTGGGGTGGTCAGGGGGTGAGAAGGTAAAAAAAAAATATATATATATATATATATATATATATATATATATATATATATATATATATATATATATATATATATATATATAATATATATAATATATATATATATATATATATATATATATATATATATATATATATATATTGTTGTGTGTGATTTTATTGATAGAAAGTTGTTGCTTGACTTGAAAAATGAAATTTATTTTTAATTTGGTCAAAGTTGATCATCTTTGCGCAAAAAAAAAAAAAAAAAAAAAAAAAAAAAAAAAAATTTAAAAGATAAATTGAATTTGACTTTCCTCATCATTTCTTTGTTTACTTTTTAACTTTTGGAAACGTTTGAAAACGTGTTTGTGGAGTGGATATGTGTTTTTTTCTCAAGTCATTTCTATTTTCTTATTCTTTCTTTCTCTCTCTTCTCTCTTACTCTGCAATCTATCTATCTATCTATCTATCATCTATCATCTATCTATCTATCTATCTATCTATCTATCTATCTATCTATCTATCTATCTATCTATCTATCTATCTATCTATAATCTATCAATTTATCTATCTATCTATCTATCTATCTATCTATCTATCTATCTATCTATCTATCTATCTATCTATCTATCTATCTAATCTATCTATCTATCTATCTATCTATCTATCTATCTATCTATCTATCTATCTATCTATCTATCTATCTATCTATATACCTATATATATTTATTTTAAATCTATTTACTTACATATCTATCTATATATCTATCTATCTATTTATCCATTTATTATCTATTTATCTATATATCTATCAATCTACTTACTACCAACAAAATATGAAAGGCAGTAGTCAAATTTAGGTTTGAATTAAAACTGTAATCAGATATGAAAAACTTATCAACAATTTCCATATTTAAAAATTCCCCCCCCAAAAAAAATCTATTAATGATTATTAGAGTAAATAAAACATAGTCGATGAACAGACGAAAGAGAAGTGCCAAAAAAATTCTCGAGTAAATTTAGATAAGTTCTTGATGATGACTTCTGTAAATCGAAAATGTGACTTACACAAATTTCTTTACTGGACCCAATTGTGAAACGTTTGATGCTACGAAAATTGGATAATTAAAATGAAAGTTATGCACTAGGCCCAGACGGAATATATTTATATTCACTTAAATTGTGAAACCGTAAAATTAGACATAATTATGTCTAAATTTAGGAATGCATGCTTATATAATTACTTTCCTATAGATTTTCTTGAAGCATTTATAATTCGAATGATAAAAAAATAATTATTGAAGCTGGGCGGACTCAGGTTTTTCCTAAAGATATATTTAAATAGTGTAAGGACTTTTGAATATTGTGAAGA
>SEYY01004667.1:37500-47500 GCA_009176605.1 Armadillidium nasatum
TAGATGGAGACAGCAATATATTTGACAACGTGGAAAATTGTTTTGAAACTATATTGAATATGTAAAAAATTCTCAAGTGTTTTTAATATTATTTTTTCTCTCTATGTACCGTTATATCACGTAAAAATGTTATTTTTGTTTAATTTTAGATTTTAGTTTTCATAATTTAAAAGAACTTTCAACTCTCAATTTAAGAAGGAAATCAAATACGATTGATGCTTTTACTATGACGTCACGTTTGAATTTTCAAATTTTATTTTAATTAAATTTTGTTTACATTTCGTTTATTTTTAAATATGCAATATTATACACATATAATTATGACAAGTCTTTATAATACAAAAGGATTATCAAAGATCTCGTAAATAAATAATTTGTTTCTGGAAAAAGAGGTTTTAGAGCTGCGAAGACGCCGCCTTAGGCAACGAAATTGAGTAAGCCTAGCGTTCGTTAACTCGGGCCTATAAAACTCGTTCAACGCTTGTCTTAATTACCGTCTCTTAATAATAAACAAAGATTCGCAAAATTTCAAGATTTTAAAAATAAAGTCTTAGAAGGAAGTAGCATATGAAATTTATTGCAAATAGGGTATACTTTGCAATTGTTATCGTCGTTATTGTTGCTATCATTGCTGTTATCGTTTTTTTTTCTTCATTTTTGTTTATATATGTTACACCTTCTCAGTACATTTTCTTGTTTTTTATACATCAAATTTTGTTAAATATTATTTTAATTATTATTATTATGTAAAATTATTTATTATTTATTATTATTATTATTATTATTATATATTATTATTATTATTATTATTATTATTATTATTATTATTATTATTATTATTATTATTATTTATTATTATTATTATTATTATTATTATTATTATTATTATTATTATTATTATTATTATTATTATTATTATTATTATTATTATTATTATTATTATTATTATTATTATTATTATTATTATAGGTGTTATGGGAAAAGCGAGCAGTAGCAACAGTAACCATCACAGTGCCACGACTACTAACATCAAAGGGCGAAACACTGGATGGAGAGTGCCTCGACTCTTGCTTTTAATAACAACTTTGACAGGTGCCGCTCTACTGGCACTCAATATTGCAATTATTGCTTGTTTTGTCAAGCGGAGGAAGAGGGAACGGAATATATCAGGTAATGTTAGGTTAGGTTAGGTTGACAGGACGGAAAAAATCTTTAAATGTTTTTTTTTTTTTTTTTTTTTTTTTTTTTGCCTTATTTCATGGTGTCAAAATTTTAAAAAGTTTATTTAAAAATATAGGTTAAATTAAGTCATATTCTCTCTCTCTCTCTCCAAACAATGTTATTGTAAGGTTAGGTAATTTATATCCAAAAAATTGTTGATTTTCTTTGTACTGTTCGTTGGGACAAGTGTCAAAAATGTCACAGTAAAATTTTCAATTGAGGAAAGACATTTTAAGCATAAGAAACTCGCTTCACTGATTTATTTTCTAATAAGAAAATTCCTGAAATAATTTGTTGGGACATTTTTGCCACTTGTTCCAACAATTCGTTAGGACAATTTTTGAAGTGTATAGAACTAAAATAAAAATATATATATATATATAGAAGAGCTTCCCCTTGTTCTTATTCTTTTTGTTTTTCTTGTTCCTCTTCTCGTTCTTCTTCTTCTTCTTTTCCAAGAATGAAAAGAAGAACATTTTTATCCCTGAATAAATTTGTAATAATAAAAGGAAATTTTCTATACTGGGGGAAAAATCGTGAGTTTCCCTATGAAAATTTTTTTTTCCTTTTTTCTTTTTGAGGACGGCGTTCAATTTTAATCTCTTTCCCTTTCCATTTTTTCGTCAAAATATTTCCACATTTTGTCGTTCTTCAAACCCACATCAGGGTCAAGGGAACAAGATTCAAACTCATAGGTAAAGGGGGAGGCTTAATACCATTATTATTATTAACAGTAGTAGTAGTAGTAGTAGTGCAATAAGGGTTCGCAATTAATGTTATTTTATTTCAACATTTTAATTAAATATTTTAAAGTTGCAAATTTTATAACTAAAATTTATTTCCTTTTACCGTTTGTGTGTGTGTATGTGTGTGTATGTGTACACCCCTAAAGGCTGCTCTTTTCTTCTGCCTGTGGCAGATGAATAGCTCTTCCAATTTTATTTAAACTTTTTCTGTCATTTTTAGAGGTGCAACTTTTGGGCCCTTCTTATTTCAGGTTTTGTAAAGGATGATAAACAGCTGTGGTAGAATATATATATATATATATATATATATATATATATATATATATATATATATATATATATATATATATATATATATATATATATATATATATATATATATATACATATATAATGTCTCCTCTGGTGGGCAAAGGCCAGAGGCCCTCTAATTTTCACCAGAGTTGAGGCAATACCGAAAACTGATGGTTAAAGCCAGCATGTCCTGATACACGGCACTTGAAAGTGTGCAAGTCATAGGAAGTTGGGAAAACAGATAAAGGGAGTGTGTTCCAGACTTTACCAGTAGAGTATATGTAAGATTGAGCATAGCGGTTAAGTCTCCGATCAGAGAGCTGGACAGAGAAAGAATAAGACAGTTTGGAAAGACGTGTAGCACGATCGTTGTAATAGCGATAGTATAGAGAGAGTGACGCAACAATCGACGGGTAGAAAGGGTCTGGAGAGAATTAGCAAGAGCAGGAGAGTTGCTAAGACGAAAGAATCTAGATTCAACCTTGTAAGAAGTGATGAATAAGTGAAACCACCACAGATATGTGAGGCATACTCCATACAGGGGTGAGCAACAACCTATAATGAGAAAGCAATTGGGGTGGTGTGAAGAAATTCTTAAGGCGCCTCAGAACTCCCAACCTCTTAGAAGCTATTTAGAAAGAGAAGCAATGTGATCCTTCAAAGAAATCTAACGAGAGAAAGAAACACCGAGAATATTGAAGACAGATGAAGGTTTGAGTTGTGTGTTTTCGAAGATGTCATATTTGTGTGAAAGGTTGTGTCAACTAGAGAGATGGAGGAACTGAGTTTTTGAGGCATTGAAAGCGACCATTTTTACTCTGCCCCAATTTGAAATAAGAGAAGGTTTGGTTGCTCCAAGGCCACCATTCTAGCGTCAATTAACTACTGTTGGGAGGGGTGTCTTTCAAACTGAAAGGAGTAATAAAGGGTGGAGGAGTGGATAGATGACGAAATAAGAGAAAAGGTCATTAATGAACACTAGAAAAAGTGTTGGGGATAGGACAGAACCATGAGGAACACCATTTTTAGTAGATTTAAAGGATGAACGATGGCCGTCTACATTTCAGCTATAGAACGACAGGAAAGAAAATCGGAAAGAAGGTTATGTTCTGAAAGAGGGAAGTTTAGAAATGAAAGCTTTGGTCCAGACTATATCGAAGGCTTTCGGCATATCCAACGCGACAGCAATAGATTCTCCAAAATGCCGAAGCGCGGAGGACCAAGAGTCTGAGAGAAGGGAAAGTGGATCACCAGTAGAATGTTTTTCACGAAAATCATACTTGAAGATCAAAAATAATATTAGAAGAATTGATATTTTTCCGTATCTTTAGAAAGAACGGGGGTTTAAGAAATGGGATGATAGTTTGAGGATTGCGAGGGTCCAACCTTCTTCTGCACAGGTTGAATGAGATTGCGTTTCCAGAAAGAAGGAAGGTTGAAATAGAAAAACTGAAACGAAATAGTTTACCAAGGCAGGGTGCAAGCTCGGAAGCACAAGTTTTGAGAACCACAGGAGGAATACCATTGGGACCATACGCCTTCTTAGTATTAAGCTCAGAGAGAGAGCAGAAATAATGTCTTTAGAAGAAATTATAATTTTAGGCATAAATGAGTTGGAGGGGGTTGAAGAAGGAGGAATAGCTCCGGAATCGTCTAAAGTAGAATTAGTGGCAAAAGTTTGAGCAAAGAGTTCAGCTTTAGTAGAAGGTAAAATGGCAGTTGTGCTTTCAGAAGAGATTAGAGTAGGGAAAGAGGAAGAATGTAAAGGTTGTTAGGCTTAGTAAAATTAGAGAATATAGAATGTATGACCCCATGCCAAAAACAATCACCTCGATAATACTTCTGCACACTCCGAGGGACCTCTCTCACGGAGGCAATGATCATTCCACGGGAAATCGAAAAAGTTCGACCAGTTTGTGGCACAGAATTGTCACTATTATTCCCTCATATTAGGAGAGGGGTCTTTCTTTAAAAAAATAAAATAGGAATGAATACAGAGATAAGGTGATCGGAGGAACTCAGAGGATGATAGTGTAACAGAGAGCTGCACCAGCTGTTCAAGGTCTTTTTGGATAGCGAAATGGAAGACACGTTCACTAGCTGTATCATGAGAAGTAGATGAAAGCAATTGGCGGTGGTAAACATTGAAATCACCTAATATGATGATTTCATTGAAAGGAGAAGAGAGAGAATGTGCTTTATTTTGAGTCAAAGAATTTAGGATAGTCAGTAGAATTAGGAGATAAATAAACAGAACAAATGAATTTAGTCGTAGAATATAAAGAGACTTTAAGCCACAAGGGGAAACATTCAGAGACTCCAAATTAAAAACATAAGAACAAAAAGCATAGTTGCGCACGTATGCACAACAACCGCCTTTGGCTGAAAATTGAGGTTAGAAACAGTATGAGGAAACAATAGGGTTTGCTGTCAAAACACTCAATCACCTGAGTTTCGATCAAGAACAAAAGATGAGATCTAGAAGAAGAGGGGTGATGTTCAACAAAGTGGAAATTGGATTGAAAAATATAAAATCTATTATAATATGATATATTTTCAAAATATTCATCCGAAAAGGCAAAAATAAATATAGAATTGCATAAAGTACGTTTTATATGCTTTAAAATGCTAATATTTAAACTCAGTTGTATTGTGCTTATTTGGGGGACGCTTTGCATAATTTACCAGTAAAATGTAGCCCAAATTCGAGGTTTGTAGGAGTAAAAGAATTTTCAGGGCTTCCGATGTAGAGCTTTATAGTCCTGGAATTGAGAGTTACGTCTACCAAGGGAAAAGAAAAGAATATCTAAAGATGTGGCTGTGATAATAATAATAATAATAATAATAATAATAATAATAATAATAATAATAATAATAATAATAATAATAATAATAATAATAATAATAATAATAATAATAATAATAATAATAATAATAATAATAATAATAAATAATAATAATAATAATAATAATAATAATAATAATAATAAATAATAATAATAATAATAATAATAATAATAATAATAATAATAATAATAATAATAATAATAATAATAATAATAATAATAATAATAATAATAGGTGTAAAGGACAATATCAACAAAAACAAAAACGAACAAAAAAAAAAATCTAAAATAAATAGAAAAGAAAAAAATATGAAAATAAAAATAAAAAATGAACAAAAAGCAGAACAAGAAAAGCAGGACAATAAGGAAAAAAATAAAAAAAGAACAAAAATATAAAAATTAGAACAAGAGGAAATAGACCTAGAAGAACAAGAAGAAAAATTGTAATAAGAACAATAATATGAAGGACAATAATAAGAAAAGCAAGAAGAGCATGGAGCCGAACAAAAACTAAAATAATAATAAAAAGAAGGAGAAGAAGAAGAAAAAGAAAAAAAAGAAGAGAAAGAAGAAGAAGAAGAAGAAGAAGAAAAGGTAATTTGTATTAAAATTTCGATCTAAACGCCGACAATGCATTTAATAATAAAATACATGAAATCACTCATGTTTTATTCATATGTCAAATAAAAACGTGCAAAGAAGGAGGCATAAAAATCTCGAATTACCACACACACACATTCTAAAAAAAAAAATAATAAAAATAAAAATATGTCGAGCATAAAAAATATATAAATATGTATATATAAAATATAAATACAAGACCCAAAATATATTGGCGACTCCGCGAGTTGCAGACACCAATCAAAACAATCGGAATTGTTTACGACACCGACGGAGAGTTAGGGCGAAAAGCGGCAGTGATACCGAAGGTGAAACATTCTGGAGGAGGAGGAGATAAAAACCTGAGGGAAAGGAAGGGATAGATTCGAGGAAATTGGGTGAAAAAAAAAACTGCTAAATTTTAAACTTTTATGACAATTTTGGCCATGGGCATTTGAGGGTGAGGCTTCTAACTCTTACCTTCACACAAAGTTAAAAACATTATTATTATTATTATTATTATTATTATTATTATTATTATTATTATTATTATTATTATTATTATTTTATTTATTAATTTTTTGGTCATCCAGTTTTATATCTTCATACCTTGCACAGGTATTTTACATGTAATAATAATAATAATAATATAGGTGAATAATTCTTAGCTTGATGACTGATTATTCATTTGTTCACTGGTACACATCTTGATTAAATTCCAGTTTTTTTTTCACCCCTCTCAGATCTTAATATAGCTAAATAACACAAATATATATATTATAAATTGAAGTTTCCTTATGAAGGCAGTGAGAGAGAGAGAGAGAGAGAGAGAGAGAGAGAGAGAGAGAGAGAGAGAGAGAGAGAGAGAGAGAGAGAGAGAGAGAGAGAGAGAGAGAAAATTCAACACACTGGAAGAAGTATAAAGAATAAAGAAAGAGTCAGAGAGAGACAGAGAGAGAGAGAGAGAGAGAGAGAGAGAGAGAGAGAGAGAGAGAGAGAGAGAGAGAGAGAAAGAGAGAGAGAGAAACATTCAACACGCTGGAAGAAGTATAAAGAATAAAGAAAGAGTCAGAGAGAGAGAGAGAGAGAGAGAGAGAGAGAGAGAGAGAGAGAGAGAGAGAGAGAGAGAGAGAGAGACAGAGAGAGACACTCACACACATTGAAAAAAGTATAAAGAATAGAGAAAGAGAGAGAGAGAGAGAGATTAGGAAAAATTCTATAGCTTTTCCTTTTAAAGATAAGATGGATATTTTGATAAGAGAAATTTGAGGAAAGGAGAATAGAATATGGAAAAGAAGTAGCGGCTTTTTATTGTCCCTAAACTCCATCCACGCTTTAGATAAGAATAATTCAAATTGCGTCGAGTGAAAATTGGGAAGAGAGAGGAATACGAAATAAGAGACAAGGCTATGATAATAATTCTCATAGGTAATTGTGCCGAAGATATCAAAGATCAAGTATACACTCTAAGTCTGCATTTTTCTTCTTATATATAAGGTTACACTCATTTATATTTTATATGTATAATAAAATTAGAGCTACGAAATAAAAAATATTTCCCGTGGTACATTTGTTCGTCTCTTTTCTCTAATCGAATTATAATAAAGTTTCAACGGTAAATATTTAGAATAAAAAATGCAGTAACTTTCTTCCTACTTTAAAAGTTTCTCTCTAAGAAGTTTAGTGTTTTTCCCTCTTATGTATCTTAACTTTAATTTGCAAATAAAATTAAAGTGTATCATCCTTTTCAAAAGAGATTTTTTTTTTTTTTTTATTTTATTTATTTTTTTTTTTTATTTATTTATTTTTTTTTTTTTGCGCTTTTCCAGTTTGCGACTTACCTTCTCGCTTTGGCGGGTTATTTCTCTTTTCGTTCTACTTCCCGCCAAATTTACGCTGGCTTTTTTCAGTCTGTTGGTTGTAAAGAACAAAGACCCTCGTCAGGGTTTTTTTTTTCCTCTCTCTCACTTTTTTTTTTTTATATGTTAATTTAAATGTTATTATCACATTTTTAAACTATGTAGATATTGAGTTAGGACTGAATGTGAAACTCTATTTATTATTTTTTTTTTTGTTTCCTCTGGTGGGTCAAAAGCTGGAGGCCTACCAAATTCCATCATAGTTAAGGAATAGTCGGAAATCTGGTCGCTAATGGCAGACGTGACCCGATACACAGTGTTTAAAAGTGTGGACGTCAAAGGAAGTTTTGAAAACAGATAAAGGAAGTGTGTTCCAGACTTTACCAGATTGCTTGTAAGATTGAGGATAGCGGTACAGTCTGGGGTCGGAGAGTTGGACAGAGAAATGAATAATTAGACTGTGTAAAAAGTCCTATCGCAAGAGTCATTCTCAATGAGTGGAGGTATACGACGAGAGAGTTCAGAAGAGCAGTGTCCGTTGTAATAGTGATATTATAAAGAGAGTGACGCAACAATTCGACGGGAAGAAAGAGATTGGAGAGAGTTAGTAAGAGCAGGAGAGTTGATGTGCCGAAAAGCCCTATACTCGACCTTCTCAAGGAGAGCTGTATGAGTGGAACCACCCCAGATGTGCGAAACATACTCCATACAGAAGCGAACAACGCTCCTATAGGGAGCAAGCAACTGGGGCGGCGTGAAGTAATTCTGAAAGCGCCTTAGAACACCCAACCTCATAGAAGCGTGTTTAGAAAGAGGAGTAATGTGATCTTTCCAAGAAAGATCACGAGCAAAACAAACACCGAGAACATTAAGGAAAGATGAAGGTTTGAGTTGAGTATTTTCGAAGATGTCATAGTTGTGTGGAAATTTGTGTCGAGTAGAAAAATGGAGTAATTAAGTTTTTGAGGCATTGAAAACGACTATGTTTTCTCTGCCCTAATTTGAAAGGCGAGAAAGATCAGAGATTAGTTGCTCCAATGCCATCCTTCTTGCATCAATTAACTGCTGTTGGGAGTAATGAAGAGTGGAATTATAGGCATATGAGTGGATTGGAGACAAAGTAATAGGGAGAAAGTCATTGATGAAAATTAAAAAAAAAAAAGTTGGGATAGGACAGATACTTGAGGAACACTACTATTTATAGATTTAAAGGAAGAACGGTGGCCGTCTACAACAGGTGCTATAGAACGACCGGAAAGGAAATAAAGAAGGTCACAGAGAGAAGGAAAGATTCCGAAAGAGGGAAGTTTGAAAATCAAAGCTTTATGCCTGACTCTATCGAAGGTTATTTGATATTTCTAGCACCACAGCGAAAGATTCACCGAAACCCCGAAGAGCGAAGGACCAAGAGTCAGAAAGTAGGGAAAGAAGATCACCAGTAGAGCGTTCTTTACGAAAGTCATATTGTCGATCAGAGTTAAGATTAGAAGAATCTTCCTGTTAAGGATAAGAAAACTTAAGAAAGAATGTAGGTTAAAGAAATAGGACTATAGTTAGAGGGTTAAGAGGGATTTCGATTCTTCGGCACAGACTGAATGAGCACACGTTTCCAGCAAGAAGGGAAGATTGAAATGGAGAGACAGAGAAGAAATAGGTTACCAAGGCAGGGTGCAAGCTCGGAACACAAATTTTGAGTACCGCAGGAGGAATACCATCAGAACTATTCGCCTTCTTCGTGTTCAGCTCAGAGAGAGCAGAAATGACATCTTTAGAAGAAATTACAATGTTAGGCGTAAATGAGTTGGAAGGGGTTGAAGGAAGAGAAATAGCTCCGGAATCGTCTAAGGTAGAGTTAGAAGCAAAAGTTTGAGCAAAGAGTTCAGCTTTAGTAGAAGGTAGTATGGCAGTTGTGCCATCAGAAGAAACTAGAGAGGGAAAGAGGAAGAAGAAAAGTTAGAGTTGACATTTCTTGTGAAATGCCAGAAAGAATAGATTTGCACGATTCCGAGATGAAATATAGGTTGAATGAGTTTTAAAAGTTTGAAGACGACGGTAAGCTCTGAAAGGCAGGATCCCTGCTGCGGATAGCTCGACAACATGTAGAATTAAACCAAGGTTCGTTAGGTTTTGTAGAAGGGAAAGAATATAGAATGCACACCTAAATACCAGAGAGAATAACCTCGGTTATGCGCTCAGCACACTCCGAGGGACCCACACAGGTCTCTTCCCCACAGATTCAGAAAAAAATCAACCGGATTGAGCCTCAAAAAAAGTCAGGAAAGATTGTGAGCAGGATGTAGCAAACCCGAAAGCTCAGGTAACTTCCTGACACAGATTTTGGGGGATTCACAGGGCTCCCATGGGAACCTACCCCCAAGCTAGAGTCCATTTCGATGGGTTGAACCCCCCTCTCCTTCAAAATGGTGCGAGGAAA
>SEYY01004667.1:57500-61179 GCA_009176605.1 Armadillidium nasatum
CGAAGTTGGCATAGCAAGTTTTATCTGTAATATACAAACAAAAACTGATCACAGTGGTGAACTCTAACATTGAATTTGAAAAGAGAAAATGTGTAAAAAGGTGCTAATAAATAAGTGCAGACTTTTTTAAAATGGCAATAGAGTATCGTAAGCAAAAAAGATTCATCAGACAGAAGAATACTATAAATAATTTGTATGGGAGGATAAAACGAAAAGCTCTAAACTATACCATTTTTTGACGCGAGCTTTATTAATAAACACTCTTTAAATGTGTGATAACTATTCTATATAAGGGCAAACAACTACAGTGCAAGCAACGCGATCAATGATTGAGGAAGATATTCTCTGCTAGAAACTTACGAGTATTTCTTCAAAGAAAACTTTTTAGAGAATTAACAACGGAAAGTTTTTAGTTGTGTTCTTTCTATGATTATGTTACAGATGTGTGGAATATTATGTAGAGTACACATACAAAGGAAATTGAGTATTCAAAGGTATAAAAACGCGTTTTCTTTGATCTAGTCAGACACACAAGAGAGATCCAGGAACAGCTTCTCTAAGACAGGTTTCTCAGAGAAGAACAAGGTAGCGGGGATATGCCGCCCTTCCAAAGAACAAGGTAGCGGGGATATGCCGTCCTTCCAGGCAGGCAAAATACTACCCTTCAGGCCATCATGAGTTCATAGCGAGTGAAACACGTCCATACGCAATGAGAGCTCATGATGCTCTCCAACATCGTAGAATTTCTTATTTGTTATTCAAGTTAAAAGAGTAAATACAAAATGGAATCATCGGCGTATCAATGGATAGAGGATTAAGAGACAGAAAGTTTATAATAATAAAAAGATGTCTTAAAATAGAATAGGATCCTGAAGAATGAAGTTGTGAATGAAAAGCTTCGAAGTTTTGGAAAAATATGAAAGTTTCTGACATGGTTTATAATTTTACTGAAAAAACACTGAGTTAGTATCTGTAGGTTTAAACAAACTTTTATTAAGAAATTTATTATGTTTTAATATAAATAAAAAATACATACTCTGTTATACAGTTTCCTCATAACCTGAGAGAGCGCCTCCAGCTCTCGGAGCGTGCGTATCGCTCGCTCTGAACTGGTGGTGGCCTGAAGGGCAGTATTTTGTCTGCCTGGAGGGACGGCATATGCCCTCGTTGATGAGGTCCGCTCTCAGAAACAAAACAAAACAAAAATCCTCTTAGCCATTCCAAGACTAGGCAGTAGTGGATGCCGAAGAAACATTTTTAAGATAAGTAAAGTTTGTCACATGGAAATTAAGTTTCTAAATAATAATAAAATGGACCAAAATAAATTTTAACAGAACATTAAGTTTATTTTCTAAAAAATTTAAAATTTTCAGGTGTTTTGAAAAATTATTTGGTCATGTATGTATGTATGTATGTATGTATGTATGTATGTATGTATGTATGTATGTATGTATGTATGTATGTATGTATGTGTGTGTGTGTGCGTGTATTTCCATCTGTTAGAATAACTTTAAAACGTTTCAGAATTTGCTGAAACAGAAAATACATTTTGCCATTTTAATTTATAAAATTAGATTACAAAAAAGACTAAAGTAAATTTATCAAATAATAATATTTCACACACAAAATGCATATATATATATATAATATATATATATATATATATATATATATAATATATATATATATATATATATATATATATATATATATATATATATATATATGTGTGTGAGTGAGTTTATGTGTGCGCGTGTATGTGTGTAGCTATTTTAATTAAAATTATAAGTTCAATTTAATTGGTCTAAATTTTGTTGAAATTTGAAGTTTTTTTTTTTTTTAAACAGAATTTCGGACAAAGTTAAGGATGGAAAAATACTCCTTGAGCAAAGTCAATATTTTTTTTTTATATATATCTTAAATTTGTTACGGAATAGTTTGAAGATGTTGAACTTCTTTGTAAATAAAGAGAACGAGTTGTTTGTATTTTTTTCTTGCCTTCTGTATTGCTTCACATTATTAGTGTTAGCTTAATTTTTGCTTTATTTTTTACTTGAAATTTAGATACATTAGACTAGAGTTTCTCAAAGCGGAGATCGATAGAAGTTCTTTTGTATTTATTAGATTTTATTTTTTTATTCTTATGGTAACTATAAAAGGGGGTCGCGAAAACATTTGTTTGATAATAAGGGGTAGGGATGAAAAAAAATTATTTATCTTTTTAAAGCTTTGTTATCGAAAGGGTAAGCGTTTTCGATTTTGTTCAAAATTAGTGTTAAGAATGTATTAAATTTAGTAAGGGCAACTTAAGAAATGTTACCAAAACGAAAACGTCTTAAAGTTTTGGATATCTTAAGATAATTTATACAGTATGTCGATAGTGTTTTTTTTTTTTAGGGAAAATATCGAGTTGTATTTGTATTTCATATCGATTAATCAATAAAAATCGATATTAAATCAACGTAGTTTTATATATGGTGTCGTTCTTGTTGGGTGTTTCCTACCAATGAGTGCGATTTTTTTTTTTTTTTTTTTTTTGAGTGAATTTGGAAAATTTTTGAAATATGTGTAAATAATGCCTGAGTAGTTCTTGGTTTTTAGTACTGTAAATTAATTTTGTTACAAATTTTACGACCGATACACATGGTTTAAAACGTTAGGTTAATAACTATGGTTTTCGAGCGTTGGTTTAGCTAGCAACTATTGACAGCTTAGGAGAGTTGCTTACATTAGCAAATATTAATACTGCATAAACTTGCTTGATGTTTACCAGTTAGTTTTTATTCTGCAATTGTATATAAACTGGAAAAATTGTCCTAACGAATCGTTGGGACAAGTGGCAAAAATGTCACAATAAAATTTTCAATAGCGAAAAAGTCATGTTAAATATCAGAAAGTTACTTCACCGATTTCCTAATAACTAAAAAAAAATTGACATTTTTGCCACTTGTCCCAACGATTTGTTAGGACATTTTTTTTGCAGTGTATGTAGACATATTGTATCTGCAATGAAATTCTTGTTTCTAAATTATTTTGTTCGAATAAAAAAATTTAAATCCTAAACTAGAATTAGCTTCAATTCTGTAGTACAAGTTAATTGAAAAGTTATAATATTTTACCTAAGAAAATACTTCTTAATTATTCTACAAATCTGATAAACTATTCATATATTTCCCCTAAGGCTTTTACATTGATTTAAGTAATGAAATAAAGATAATGTTGCATTTAATCACTTCCTGAGTTTAGAAACTTATTTTTTTGTTTATTTTACCCAAGAGAATGTCGACTACCTCAGATTTAATTCAGTGATTTATGGTCACTGTCTTGAAGTCGTGGAGCTAAAAACTCCATTCCTTTGGGATGTATAATTGCTATGTGTAGAAAGTCTGTTATAAATAAATTTATAGTAACATTATTTTGGGGTTTCTCTAGTTCAGAATCAGAGAGGAATATTTTTTAATATATTGAAGCTACGAACACAAAATAAACGTGAATGTTTTAAAGAGTGGAATGTTTCTGAATGTTTCGATATTTTTTTATATCGATATTTTTTTATGTCGATATTTTTTTTAATCGATATTTTTTGCCTATAATTAGCCCTAGGCTACTATGTCGTGCAAACGTTCTTGTGTACGTTAGGTCTCTTTTACGGCAAATTCTTGAGTAGGTTAGGCCTCTT
>SEYY01004668.1:0-10000 GCA_009176605.1 Armadillidium nasatum
AAAATGCCTTTATAACTACAAATACATATAGTTTAGGTCACTACTGCTCAACATATCTACCCTCTAGAATCTACATTAACAAATGTCCGATGATAGAATTTCAAACTTCAAATTTCACCTCTGAAGCGTTCTCACTTTTAGAAATGCACCACATTAAGACAAAGACTTTGGTTTTACCTACTGATTGAAATCTTGCTCCCTCAAATATTTTTTTTTTTTTAGAAAGTGCAAATTCTGCATCATTTTCCATTTCTTCTCTTCACCAAAGAGATTTTCGAATTTCTCAATACCCTATCATAATTGGATAAAGTGTTTATCCACTGTCCAAAAAAAAAAAAAATTGTCAACAGTACTCCATTGGCATCACAAAACACTGAATTGCAGTTATCTCAATCTTGAATTTGATAGGCACTGAACAACTTCTTGGAAGACACAGCTTAGATTGAACTTTACTCTTAGTATCAGACTGATGAATACAAGTTCAATCTCTGTAATAAAACATTGTACGAAATCTTTCTTGTAGAGTCAATTCTATTCAAAAGACTCGTGAAAATATCAGCACTGCAAAAAAGCTGATTCTTGAGTTACACTTTTAGCATTCAGTGAGCCAAAAACTTGCTAAGACATAGATGATCAACTATAATCGTATTACGAATCATGTGAAATCTAATCTTCTGTGGTTATAAAATCGATACTTTTCCACCAATTTTTGGACTTCACCTACCGTTTATTTTGTCACATCAAAACGGCATTTATGAGTGAAGTACAGTCCCCATTAACATACTGCAAAGATTCAATAATTTCAGAACACATCCAATGAAGCTTTCTATGAAATTTAATGACCACTCTGATCTCAAAAATCTGTTTTACCACAGCCAAAACTGTACCCTTATTTTATGTCAATATATATATATATATATATATATATATATATATATATATATATATATATATATATATATATATATATATATATATATATATATATATATATATATATATATATATATATATATATATATATATATATATATATATATATATAGCATCACACCAAGACAACTTACCTTGCATAATTTGTTACAGCAGTAAGGTCTTCCAGAGCAACAGCCATATGGAAAGCTTCTTCCAATTGTAATACACCAGCAAACAATACGCTAGCAAGGGCAGGTATCTGTTCCTCTTCAAGCATTATCATTGCTGAACAAATGCAATCGGTGCCTATTTCATGCAATCTGCAAGGGGGAAAAAAATCTGACTTTCAGAATATGAAATTAATTTCAGAAATCATAGGAAATATTATAAATGAGATAGACTGTGAAAACTTGAATAACCCTCAGTCCTATTTTATTCCTTCAATTTAGTATTAACTTTAAAAACAGTCACTAAAATTAAACAAGTTCATAGATTTATTTATTAAGAAAATTTTTTCTTATATAGGGTGGTATTTTACAAGTTTTTCTTCACTCTGGATCTTCTGACATCAATTAACGATGTGGTGTTATTTTTAGTTAAAATTCTTTTTTCCTTTTTTTTTTTTTACTACAATGTTGCAACTTACAACTGATAAATAGTTAAAGTAGTTTTGTATTTGATAACAAAAAAGAAAAAATATGTTTTATGCTTATATGTGCATGAATATTAAACATATATAGCAAATTTCTAGCTTGGAAGGATTAATGATTCCATCTTTTACTTCATGATATTATTTGCTCTACACATTCTGAAGCTTGAAAATTATCAAACCATTATGCACGATTTAATTTTTTAGAAATTTTAAAAATACACATTACACAAACATAAATTCATCACCATAGAAAACACAATATCTTATGCACCAACTCCTAAAATAAAAAAAAATGAGTGAATAGAAAATAATAATTGTTTTGTCAGAAAGGGTTGTAAGTAAAATTTTTAAAAAATTTATTTTTCCCCTAATTGTAACTTTTCATTTTTATTAATTTAAGTAAATTATTATTGATTTTACTACTAAAATACTCTATATAGTAAATATTAAATTATATTTCCAAAGATATTAAAATAAATAAAAGTATATATCTATACATTTTCCAGTTTATATAAATAATTATTGCAAAAACTGAACCAAGGAACTGACCAATCCCAAAATGAATAATCAAAACAAATATCAGTGTGTATGTTTAGCTATTTTAATGTTACTAATATAAAAACATTATATGCTTTAAAATACTCTAAATCTATTGTAAGTGCATTTGGACCTCCTGACCTCTCTTCTTTTTTTCGCTCATTTATCAACAAAATCTTAATATTAGTCACTCAACAAATGTGACAAAGGCTCTAAATATTTAAAATCACTAAGTGACAAAAATGTAGGGGCTAAATATAAGCACACCAGAATTTGAAAAAATAAAAATCTAAAAATTTCTAAAGCATCCACAGAAATCTTAATTTTGGTAAATAACTTTAAAACTTATAAAAGTTAAAAGTAAATTTGAAAATTAACAAAGCAGCACAGATTCTATTGCAATTTTTAACTTTTTTAGTGAAAAAGAAAAATAGAAGAAAAAAAATGCATAATTTTAATTTTTTATTTTTTGAAAAAAGTACTTATCAAAAAACCGCTCTGTTTTGTCAAATTACAAGACTATTGGCAAAATAATTATTCAATTACACTTATTACTATGTTTTTCCACCTTGCTATCGTCATTGTGCAGAGTGCCTCGCAAGCCCAAAAGTTTTCATTCTGGGATCTAAAACCCCTCTGCCAACTAAAGATCAGAAGAAAAAAGGTGCTTAATACATAACATTTCAGAAAAGGAAATTAACAAAAAAAAAAAAAAAATTAAAAATCACGCATGTGCCAATCATATCAAGTAAATAAACTTTTAATATTTTTCCTGAGAATGTAATTTTTGGTCTGATAGATGTAAATTACTTTCTACATTGTTATAATGTGTGACGTCACAATGGTGAACTGATTTCCTTTTCCCAAGGTAAAATAAAACAGTGAGGAAGAAAAGAGGAAAAATTGAACTAATAGCTCATATGGACCAAGAAAGTTAAAGTCAATGCATGATTATACTGATGTTAAAATATTTAATGAAACAATTTAATTTCTAGTAATAATAATAATGTTGAAAAAATTGTATGATTCAACTATTGTAAATTACAAGTACAGTATTTTCACAATTGTAAGATGTACAAACTTACTCTTTTTAAATCTTCTTCAAATAAATAATAATAGAAATAATAATAATGATAATGATAATGATAATAATAATAATAATAATAATAATAATAATAATAATAGCAGCTCTTACCTTGAAGATATTTGTGGATTTTTAACAATATTTATCATATCTGATATAACACATGTATTTGTAAGATGGGCCCAATCCATTGTGTGTATATTAAACCAGGAACCTAAACATCTTAAAGCTTTGAGGTGAGTGTTTTCATTATGAATGGCTTCCGAGCCTATAATTATATGCTGCAATTTAAAAAGAAAAAAAAGAATTATTATATATTCTATGTTACCATCAGGAATCAATTTTCAAGTAACTTTCCTATATAATTTTAAAACGAAAAATCTTGCATTTTAAAATGTCTTTTACAAAAGTAAGTTACCAATTGTTCATTCTGTTAAAACCATTAATTTATCTTCCATATTATAAACTGAACTGAAATCAAATTTTTAACTAAAAGAAAATAATAATAATTAAGAGCTGGAAATGATTATTTATTTACCTTATCTACACACTGCCTAAGAAGTATTGCGTTATATATATATATATATATATATATATATATATATATATTATATATATATATATATATATATATATATAATATATATATATATATATAATATATATATATATATATATATATATATATATAAAATAAAATATTAATCTTTTTTATAAATAAACAAGAATATGTAGTGATGTACCGAGTCCAGATTTTCAACTGAATCTGAGTCCAAGTCTAAATTCAAGTTACGTTATTGGAAACCCTATTTAAATAAATATATATATTATTGTATGAAATCTTGTATATTTTGTATATAATAAATATACCTTTATAATAATAATAATAAAAATTTATTAAAAAAATTTAATAACAAAGGTAATGTGAATATATGTAGTATATATGAAATAGTTTACTAAAAAAATTAATGAAATAAATTAACTATCATGTAGTATTGTAGAAGTAAATGAAAATGTTTCCTTTAATCCTTTCAATTGGCAAAATAGAAAAATACATTGCTGCTAGATTAAATTACATCAGAAACTGGTGAAACGGAGATAGAATCTTCTTTTCTTTTCTTTTTTCTCTAAAATATTTTATCTCAGAATGACCACCGCTGATACAATATTTTTGTTTTACGCAGATGATTCTGCAGTTTGGGTTTTCCGATTCTCTAAATCAATTACAAAACTGATAAAAGGTATACTTTTTGGTATAATTTTATAAGGTATAATTTTTGTGTTGATTACTGTTGAGTGTCAGATAAATATTTCATTTGGAAATAATACAGCATGTTGAAGTAGATGTTACAGCAAAGGATTCTTCTGTTATGCATACAGATTACTTTTAAGTATTCAAAATGAATTTAATATTTTTATAGATATAAAAAAAAAAGAAGTGCACATTATAGAAAGTCAATTGGAATCAGGTAGAAGTCTTTTGTCAGTTGTTAAACAGATTCTGATTCAAGATTGGTCTAGTGTGCACGAGCATGATACACAAGAACAAACTGAATTGGCTAGACTTACTGTCTTTAATTTGCAGTGATTCACCCTTCTGAAAAAGATCCAATCAAGTGTGAAAATTATTCAACAAGACTTACTTAAAAACATATTTTTATTGATTGCTCTATTTTCAGTCATCTGAGAAATATTACAGCAAATTTGCTTTAATAATTCCTTGACTTATAATTAATTTCTTGCTCGAATATTTTCTGAATCTTTACATTTTGATTTTCTTTAAGAAAGTTAATTTATTTAATGTCCTTCTTAGTATACAAGTGTAAGTGTTGTAGAGGTAGTAAACTGTTTAAAAAAATAAAAGTGTATTATAATAGGATTACTGCACAAGTAAATTTAGTTGCACATGCCACTGCCTTCATTAGTTCTATGCATCCAAAATTTATTGCAGTATGCAAGTACATTAGCTTTAAAAAATGGGAAAAATATAAAAGCTGAAAAATTTTTCTACCACACAATACTTATTACTGGACTGCGTTAAACTGGCCCAGTACCCAAGTCCCCAGATCTCAATCCAGGAATCGGTGCATCACTAGTTTGTAGTAAAAAAAATGTGACATACAAAAAATATTAAAAACTAAATTTAAAAATTGATAAATAGTATATGCATCTGCTTCTTCACAGATACTTCATAGGATTAAGAAAAATATTTGTACTTTAAAACAAAAATAAATAAAATTTTTCCCACATAAAAAATATTTTTGATATCTTGGGGATTAACAAATTCATTTTAAGACCAAGAAAAATGCCCTTTTTTTCATGTAATTTGAAAGAAACATTTATGAAATAGATCATCTTTGTTAATTATTCTAGAGCGCAAAACTTGAGATTTGGAAATGAAATAAATTTAATTAAAAAGCATTTAATTTTATTGAAAGCCCTTATAAAAATAATATATCAGCATGGCATATTATAATACCTTATTTTCTCCTATCCTGTGCTGAACTTTTCCATGCATATTTCAATTTATAGCAATCGTGAGCATTAACCTGTATAAAGTAACCTGCTAGCTTCCAAGAAATTTCCTCACTTATTGTATCAGCACATACTGAAATTTTTGGGATCTACAGAAGATCTTCTTGTAAGTTGTTAAAAAATTGAATACTGTTGATATTCTTCACTTTCAACCATTTCCATCTCACAAATACTTTAAAGACTTTTTTAACTAAATTAAATTTCATGAAACAATTCACTTTACAATTGAAAGGCACAAAGAGAGGGAAGAGAGAGAGAAAAAAAGGAGCTTGGACATCAGGCTTTGCACTGGAAATAGATTTTCCTAATATCACCGTTTCAATAGCGCACTTTAAGAATAAAAGGTTAGTTCACTATAGGTACTTTTCCAAACTTTGTGATAGCTGGATTGTGTTAGCCATCTGTAATGAAAATATTTTTTATACAGTACTACTTCGAGCTTGTATTAAAGTTTTTGTACATCCCTTTTCTACTCAAAAAGTATCTGTGGGTGGAAGCATTTGCAGAAAATTTTCAATCGTCTAGTGATAAAAATGTTAACATAAGTTTGCATCTATTTTTACAAATTAATTTCTTTAACAAAAGAAATTATCCTAAGATTCAATTTAATATTTTTATTACAATGCTCAAACAAAAAGTTTTAATTCAATTTATTTTAGCCAGCATATGTGAAGCAATGAATTGCAGGTGGTTTAAAAAGATCAATAAGCTTTTGGACATTCTGTAAAGTCTCATTCAAGAATCTATCTTTCCTTAACTTGTGAGAATAATAAATTTGTAGTATAAAGGAGCTATTCAATTTATATATTAGACTTAAAAGTTAGCAAATCTCAAAATACAGGGATGAAAATCAACCTAAAATAAAAAAAAAAAAAAATTTTTTTTTTTTTTTTTTTTTTTTTTTTTTTTTTTTTTTTTTATTTTAAAATTGTTTTAAAAATAAAATTTATTTAAAACTTATTTAAAAATAATGAGCTTAAAAAAAAAAAAAAAAAAAAAAAAAAAAAAAAAAAAATAATAATATATATATATATATATATATATATATATATATATATATATATATATATATATATATATATATATATATATATATATATATATATATATATATATATATATATATATATATATTATTATTCAGTACATACCATAAGGTGAATTATACACGGCACTTGTGACTTAAAATATCTTTCTAAATAGTCTCTTCTAATTTGACCAAGTTTTAGCTGCCTACTGAGTTTCTCTTCGGGTAAAGCAATAAAAACCTCCAAAAGTGGAACTAAATTTTGTTTTGGTGCACCTGGTCCAAATTCTCTTATCAAATCACCTTTAGTTAAAGAGAATAGAGAAAAAAAAAATTTAATTGATGAGAAAAAAATTTAATGTTATACATAATATACAAAATAATCGTGTGTAAAGAAAAACTTATTTTCTTAGTATCTTGTTGAGATGGGCCATGTCATTCGCCAATATGAGAAAAACTCTGAACTAAATCACTCAGTAAACTGATTTAGTTCTTTTGGTTCGTTCATATAGTTCATATTTTAAATATTCTCTACTACCAGGTATATATATATATATATATATATATATATATATATATATATATATATATATATATATATATTATATATATATATATATATATATATATATATATATATATATATATATCATCACCACCACCTTCCAACCCTGTAGCAAGCATTTCTGCCTTCAAACAATCGGTTCTCTTCCACTTTACTAGTGTATTACTTCCACCACTGCCTCCATCCATCTCTTCCTCGGTCCTCCAACCAGTCTCCATTTCAGAATCCCTCCCTCCATTCTCTTAATGTGACCAAACCATCTCAACTGATTTCTTTCCCTGAACTCCATAATTAATTCCTCCCCAAGTTTCTTCCTCATTAGTTTATATATATATATATATATATATATATATATATATATATATATATATATATATATATATATAATATATATATATATATATATAATATATATATATATATATATATATGGCAAATATTCGTTCATTAGTATTTACTACAAAAAAAACTACAGAGGGGATAATAGTCTAACTAGTTACCTGATGAATAACTAAAATCTTCAAAGAATAAAGAGCAAAAAGGAATGATGACTCATACTCTCAACTCAGAGTCATTTTCAACTCTCTCCTTTTCAGAATCCATGAGTCTAGAGGAGTCAACTTTTTTTTTTTTACAAAAATGACCTATCGATCATCTCTTTAAAATAAAAAAATTTTTTTTGAGTCATTCATAGAGGAGCAACCCACATCTAGTATCATGAGGCACATAAGGGAGATAATCTCCGTTTCTAATAGACGTTATTTATACATATCCACAATAGGTGGCTAGAATGAAAAAAAAAAATGTGCTCAATTCTTTAAGAAATGCTGGTCTCATTAAATGCATAATAAAATTAAAATATATATATATATATATATAATATATATATATATATATATATATATATATATATATATATATATTATATATATATATATATATATATATATATATTTTTTTTTTTTTTTTTTTTTTTACTTACATAGAACAATAATAATAAATTTATTTTAACTTAAAAATTATAAATACTAATTTGACAAATTACAATCTTACATTTAAATTATTTAATTACTATACCTATTGGGTCACCCCAGGTAGTCATCAAAAGAGCCAAATCGGCAACAGCAACACATAGCTGAGTTGCGATTCCTTGGAAGGTATCATTGGTAATATGGCTTAGATGATTCAACATTGACGATCTTAATGACTCGTGAGCATCAACAGGAAGTTCAATAAAGAAATACTGAAACATAAATTTATCAATTATGATTTTATATATATATATATATATATATATATATATATATATATATATATATATATAATATATATATATATATATATATATATATATATATATATATATATATATATAATATATATAATATAATATATATATATATATAAAATATAAAAAAAAAAAAAAAAAAAAAAAAAAAAAAAAAAAAAATAAAAAACTATTTTTTTATTATGCATACATAAACCAGTAAGAAGAAAATATTATGTAATTAAATTATAATAACAAAATTACCTGTATTTTTGTTCTTAATGTTTGGGCTGCGAAGAAGCAAGAATTAACATCTCTTTTCATATGTAAGAGTTGATCTGCAACCTTCCAAGCTTGAACCTAATATATATAATATATATATATATATATATATATATATATATATATATATATATATATATATATATATATATATATATATATATATATATATATATATATATATATATATATATACTGTATATAATCAGGGACTCACAAATCAATGTTTTTTAACTATTAGTACAAACAATATCATTCTACAAAACTATTATTGGCTAATACAGGTAGTTTTGAGCATGTTTGCCAACAAAAACTATTTTAACATTTTATTAACAAATATTTTTTGAAAGCTTCTAAAGTAGTAACTTGATAATAATAAAATGATTTTATGATTTTTATTTATTTATATTTTTTTTAAATGGATAGGGAGAAATGTTAGATTATTATGGTTACAATTTAAATATAATTAAAATACTGAGTATATTTGATAAGTAAATTAAATCTTGTGTTGTGACCAGAAGAATACTGATTCTCTTGTAGTTAATTATATTTCCAGAAACAAATATTCCCACTGATTCTACAGATTCATCTAGCCAACTCATTGGTGTAAGGGAAACTTTGGCTAAACAAAGGTGCTTTATAGAATTTTTCTTCCATGAAAAAAATACCTTCATCTACAGAAATTGTTGGACAGGATCAATATACATCAATTGCTGGTTTAATATTAGCTGATGCTAATTCTAATTCCATCTTTTTAAAAGCTGCACTTTCTTTTTTCCTTGACTCTGTATCAGACATATAACCCCTCCCCCCTAACATCAACTTTTTGGAAAGTGAGGGTGACCCTTGTGCTGATGCTTTTAAGAAGAATAGTCATCTAACTTGTGACTTGTATTTAAAACAATTTTTTTTATTATAAATTACTTTTTCAAAAAAAGATGAAGGCAGTCTTCCTATGAACTTATTCATTATTGTGCTGTTGCTCTAACTTCATCATATCAAAAAAAGCATCTTTCAAGGATTTTAGAATGAAGATATATATATATATATATCCTTGTATAAAATGAGTAAGAAATTTTATATTATTTGGGAACATTACAAAATATATAATATAAATTTCAATGTGTGTATAAAAC
>SEYY01004668.1:15000-28299 GCA_009176605.1 Armadillidium nasatum
TAAAATTAAAAGAAGCTTAAGTTTAATGCAAATCTCTCAGGTGAGTGATGGAAGATCAAATGCAAAAGGAAAAACAGATGAATGGAAAGATTGAAACACCATAAAGAACAAGCCTGGAGCTTACATTATTATTAAAATTCATGGAAAGCAAGGCTCCCCTAGTGCTATAAGGGTAATGCAATATTGGTCGAATGTGAAAGGTCAATAACCTTAAGCAGCTGCTGCTGTAATACCTATAGTAAAGAGATAGTACATCAACATTATGTCACAGAAATAGAGGGTCAAGGGAGCTTGCAAGTAGGGGACAGTTTATTTATTAGTCTTTTAGCATGACTCGACCCTATCCAAAAAAAAAAAAAAAAAAAAAGGGGGGGGTTTCAAATGTGGGACTGTTACTCCATACAAGGTTGGGTAAGACTCATATATAAGTGAAGTAACTGTTAGAAAAAAAATAATTTCCATAACCTAAACAGGACTCCCAGTTACTTGAAATCAAATGTGGGACTGTACTCCATACAAGGTTGGGTAAGACTCATATATAAGTGAAGTAACTGTTAGAAAAAAAATAATTTCCATAACCTAAACAGGACTCCCAGATACTTGAAACCACCTAAGCAACCATTTTGAAATGAGATTTCCATGACAATTTATTGTTTATGTTTTAACCAAGAATGCTTATGTAGTTCACAGGTAAGGAGATAGGAGTTATTTCGAGGGAGATTTGGAGAGAGAGATGTTAAGAAATTTGAAATTTTATAAGCTGAATTTCACAAGGATGAGGTGACCCCACCGGAATATCATATCCAGATCAGCAAGAATTGAGGAAGAAAGATGAAACTGAGAAGCATTCTAAATGCAAAAGAAAGTGAAGATTTGAAATGATTGGAAAATGGATAGTTGAGTCATTGCATTAAGAAAGAACAAAGTGCAGCTGAGATCACTGATGAAAAGTAAGAATAAAGTTGGAGATAGGACAGAACCCTGAGAACAACACAATTAAAAGGAAAGGAAGGACAAGGTTACTCCATCAACAAGTGCTGATATGGAATGAATCTGAGAAAACTAAACATGAGTAAGCAATGAGAAATAGGAAACTGAAAGGAAAGGAGTTTAGCAAGTAGTGACTTGTGCCAGACTCTGTAAAAGACTTTGGATATCTTCAAGCACAACCACTCAAGACTCCCCATAGTCCCTAATAGCAGAAGCCTATAAATCAAAGATAGGAAAGTATGTCACCAGTTAACTTCAATTGTCAAAATCCATACCAATGATTTGAGACTCTAGATGAACCATGAAATGAGAATAGTTTCAAAGATTTTTGACAACACCTGTGACAGCTATAGGATGATAGCTGGAAGGAACAGTGGCTACCCCTCTTTGGGATCAGCTCAATGAATTAAAATTTTTTACAGAGGTTTTACAGTTATGTGAAATGCACATTTTTCATTTAGAACAATTTTGATGCTGTGCACAGGAATATTTTTTAAAAAATTTTCACCAAAATGATTGGGTATACAAAAAAATTTCTAAATAAAAAATGTGTAACTTGGCCCAGCTGTACAATCTCTGAAAAATATTTTAATTTTTTTTATATATATCCAACCATTTTATTGCTGTGCATGGGAAAAATTTCAAATAATTGGTTTTTCCCATCCACAGCAGCAAAATGGTTGAGTATACAAAAAAAAAAACATCTAAATAAAAAATGTGTATCTCACCAAACTGTATAATCTCTGAAAAAAAATCCTATACTCAATCAATTTGGTGCATGAGAAAAATTTTGGAAAAATTCCAAAAATTTTCATGTGTATAGCAACAAAATGGTTGGGAATACAAAAAAAAAACACATGTAAAGGTTGTACAGTTGGGCAAGATACACATTTTTAATTTAGAAATGTTTTTGGTATATTCAACAATTTTGATGCTGTGCATGGAAATATTTTTTTTAATTTTCCCATGCACAGAAGGAAAATCATTGGGTATACAAAAAAAAGTGTTCTAGATAAAAAATGTGAATCTTGCCCAACTTTATAATCTCTGAAAATTTCACATAGATTGGGTGAAAAATATAAAAGTTATTCAGACTTTCTAAATGGTTAGTTTCACTCGATGTGGTGGTTAGTTTTACACTGCTTTAGAAAAACAACATTTTCTAAACTATAAAGAAAATTTGCTTTATTCTATATGCAAACATTTACCTTTCATATTCTTCAAATCCTCTAAGTTCGATTGTCATGTACAATATAGTTTTTGGGGGACAAGACCTTCGAAAATTTTTTTAATCTTTTCAAGAAAATCTGCCCAAAAAGGGAGAAATGTTTTTTATTATTATTGTAATTTATTAAACTATTTTTATACAAAACATTGAAATATGAAGACTCTACAAAAGTCTAAAATTGAGAATAAAAATAGTTTCATAAAAAAAAAATTTAATTTAATTTTTGAGAGTGGTTAGTTTTTACCCTGTTTTATGGTTATATATATATATATTATATATATATATATATATAATATATATATATATATATATATATATATATATATATATATATATATATATATATATATATATATATATATAGTCAGGTGGGGTAAAATAAAACAATTTGAAAATAGTTAGCCATATATTGTTTACAATTTGGAAAAATTTTAAACTCTTCACATGAATGAATTACAGTTATGGTTGGGAACATATTGCAATAATAATTTTTTACCTTTATTGTAAATAATTTTTAAAATATTTAAAAAAGTGAATTTTTTTTTACCCTAGTGAAATAGGGGCAAAAAAGACAGGACAAAAAAAATGGGGTAAAAAAAAAAAACTTAAAAACCTGTTTTTAGCATATATATATATATATATATATATATATATATATATATATATATATATATATATATATATATATATATATATATATATATATATATATATATATATATATATATATCTTCACAGACTTAAGTATAAATGGTGCACCCATGCTTCATCTTCAAAGTAATATAATGGCTTAATTCGTTGTTTATCTTCAAGCTTTGGTTGTGCTGGTCCAAAGAAAATGCTTTTAGCATCTACAATGTCTCTGTCTACTTTATTTGGCCAGTCTCATCGAAGGGTTGTTGGATCACTTGAGGGGGCATTACTTTTGAGGAATTTCATTTCAGCCTGAATTACTTTTTCTCCATCATCACTTCGAAATACTTTCTCCACTTGTCCCCAGTAGTAAGTGGGTGGTCTACACCATGAAACTGCATAGAAAGATCCCACCTTAACATTGACTGATTTGCATCCATCTGTAAATAAATGTTTACGTCTTAGCGCTCAGTTCATTGTTAGTTTTAGTTTTTCTGGGCTAGTATCATCTATACCTGATAGGTCACCAGAGTTGCTACTATCTTCCCATTCCAATTCTGGAGAATCTTCTGATGAATCTGTGTCAGACTCATTCAGTGCAGACCTTTTTACTAGACACAACCTTTGTAGTAACATTTTTCTTCTCTCTGTTTTTTAAATTCTGCATTGGTAAGAATAGAGCCATGCATACTTATGCGATGACGTTTTTTTGGTTGAGAATTTGCAGAGCTTGGACATCCTCGGGATTTAATGATACTTTCTAAAGATCTCATCTTCTTTTGGGACGAGGGAAATGGTATATCTCATTCCAGGAGGAGCAAACCTTTGCAATACCTTTGTAAGTTCACTAGGGGAAGTGATATCAGTTGGGAAAGCAGTAGCAGCAGAATGGTTTGTGCTTTTTGTGCTTACTGGTGTAGTTGTTGTTAATATAGATGTAGATGGCATATTAAGGGTCTCCTTTTTGTTAACATTTATATTTTCAACGGGTAAATGCTAAACATGGTTCACCGCTATCAGTAAGTGGTTTTCCAGCAGCCTCTGAGCACCTGTAGGTCTTCAGTTTCACTTGATCAAGTCGTGTCATCTTGTACTCACTAGCATCAACAGGATAAATGCCAGTTGCACGAAATCCTGCTTTAAATTGTTTGATGTTAACTCTAATTTCCAAATTTAGGACAGCAAGTTAACAAAATTTACTTTTTGCAATGGTTCATGTGCCCCCAGTCTGTTAACTCTAGCAGTTAGCTCTTTTTCATAATAGCTTTTTAATGGGGCAAAGCATATGCCACATCTAGAGGCTGTAGAACATCAGTTGTATGTGCTGGCAGTTTAAGAAGTTATATTTTCTTTATGTGGCAATTCAATGGTTTGAACAAATGTATGTGTTAGGTGCCCATCCATTATAAGGAAGAAAGGTCGTGTTTTAATTGTCTGACAGAAGCATTCCAGACATGCATGAAAGATTGCAGTGGTCATCCAGCCATTATCACTAGTTGCATAATATGTATCTGGTAGAGCATTATCACCACGCCAGTTACTCATCAGATTTTTTCCCTTGAACACAATTAAAGGATCAAGTGCCCTACCATCAGCACAACAAACAGCCATCACATTTGTATTTTCATTGTTACACCCATGTGTTACTCTTACCATTTTTGCTCCTTTAGGTCTGATGACTCTCCATTTAGAGGGGTCTGTTGGAAACCCACTCTCATCCAAATTCCAGAAGCATTCAGAACGGTTACTTATTCCTAATCTTTCAACTTCCCTTTCTAACATGGAATAAAATCCATAAATAACAAAGGGATCAGATGTGACATTCTTCTGAGCAAGTTGCATTACACCACATTTTTTTAAAGAAAGCTTATGCCTCTTCACGAAGTTACGAGCCCAGTCATAACCTGGAGGTTTATTGTTAAATAGATGTAGATCTTCATTGGCTAATAACCAGTCAGACACAATAGCCCTGAACTCTTCAAATGTAGGGCCAAACCCCAACTCAGCCATTCAAGTAACACATGCAGCAAGTTTCACCTCTTTTTCATAGGGTATTCTACATTTAACACCTTGTTTCTGTAGCGTGATGATACCTTTGCTGGTCTGCACTCTCATTCTTAGCATGGATGTTGACATGATATTTTTTAGCTGTTGATTTTACACTTGCACCATTGTTTACAATGGTGCAAGTGTAAAATCAACAGCTAAAAAATTGCCACAGCAATTGAAGCCTCTGTATACAACTTTGGTCGTGGTGTATACGTTCGGGGCATCTTTGATGACACAAACAATACTTGTAACAAGAATATAGCAATAAATATCAAACAATCAATAAATGGAAATAAATATTAACACAGAAATACTAGTTGGGGTAAAAAAACTAACTTTTTTACATCTTGGGGTAAAAAAAATATAGCTTCAAAATCAATATTATGATATTAAGATATTCCATTGCATTTTATGAACAAGATCAACTACCTTTGCCTATCTTCCAACATTAGAACCAACATATTTTATTAAGAACTCTATGAATAATAAGCATTTAAAAAAATAGATCAAAAAGTTTTTTAGTCATTTTTTTACCTTTTTTTTCTCTGTCTTTGTAGTTTTGCTAAAAAAAAATTTAGACCTTCAATATTTGTGAATTTTTTAAAATTTCTCTGGTTCAATTTGCTGAAAACAAAAACAAAAAAAAATTAAAAATTAAAAAATAAATATAAAATAGGGGTGTTATTATTTTTACCCTACCCTGACTATATATATATATATATATATATTATATATATATATATATATATATATATATATATATATATATATATATATATATATATATATATATATATATATATATATATATATATATATGCAATTTTTTAAAGGAGATATGATACAAGTTTACAAAATATATCTCAATTAAACTGAGATAAATAAATTTTTATAGATCAGGAAAGGAAACCAAGGAGCAAGATAAGAAGCTAAAAAGTAGCCATGTCATCTTGAAATAAGAAAATACTCATTCAGCAATAATTTTTAGAAAAGTTTTTAGAAAAGTTTGATATAGGAAGTCGAGTGTAGGGATGGGCCAGATAGCAAATTTGACAGATAACTAGATACCAGATATCCAGCAATGTTCAAAAGTTGGATATCCAGTTTTCACTATTCTGCTGGATATCCGGGTAAATTGATGGATATTAACAAATTCACATTAATTGCTAAATTAAATTATATATATATATATATATATATATATATATATATATATATATATATATATATATATATATATATATATATATATATATATATATATATATATATATATGATCAAGCAAGCTAACAAGTTTATTTGAAAAGTTTAGTTATACAATAAATCTTCAAATTTTCATTGCCCTCTATGCTTTTTCTGGCTTGTCTGCGAATAGTATTTGTTGCTCTCCTAAGTTCTTTCTGTTTTTCTTTTATATGAGCTGCAACATTCACTCTATGCAAAATTAGTGCACCTCATAAATTTCATTTCAAGGTTTCAAATTTTATTTCAATTCTGTAATTATGTGAACAAGTTAATGGATTTTCACAAAACTTTATTCAGGAGATGATACATTTACAAGTTTATAGTTTAACAGTAGGTCCTATAATTCTAAATTCAATAATAATAATATCGTGGCTGTCCAGTCATTGTTTCAAATACTATATTAATTTAACATGAATAGCCAAAGATACAGTTATATAGAATAAAATAGAAAAAGATATTTATATTTATAATTTGAAAATTTTAGTTCTTATAATAAAGAATTTTATTTTTGTTGGATATTCAGCTGGATAGTCAGACACCAAAGAAAAGGATGGATAGGCCAGATAACTGGATATCTGGCCCATCCCTAGTTGAGTGATTCACTTGCAGCATATAAATATTGGATTGGTATATGGATGATCTGACTGTCATATATCATGACTAAGCCTAATTGGTTGGATGGTAGTAAATAATAATTAAATACATACAATGCCTTTCTAATCAAATTACTAGCAATTTGTAGTTTGCAGGTGCTGTAGCTATAGCTCTCGCATTTGTGGTTGACAAATCTTGGGTGCAGTTATTAAAATTGTATGTTTAGTCCATATATTGTATACTATGAATTATATATTTTGCAGTAGGTATATTATATTCTTTAGCTGGACTGAGATAGTCTATAAAGTCCCTTATAGCTTCTTATTGACTCCATTTTTCTCAAAGGCCTTTATGGCTTTTTTATTCTCTCTTTTTCTTATATTCTTACTACAATACTTGAGATTTTGTCCTGGCAATATTCAGAACAAAGATAATGAAGTTACAGCTAACCCCTACCAATGTAAAAAAAATTTACTTATTCAAGGTATAAAATGGTCACCTTGTTAAAACCAGTATATAAAAAAAGGAGGGGGGAGGAGTTATATAGTTTTGAAATGTCAGTAGACAAACAAAAAGCAAAAAATTTTAAAAATACCTATAAAATACTATAAATTCCTATAAAATACTTTCATGTACACAATCAAGACCTACAGATTTATTATTTTCAATATATTGAAGTATACTATCAAGACCCACAGACTTATTATTTTCAAAATATTTAAGTATATATATAATATATATTCTGAATCACTTCATATAAACTGACTATCCAGTAAGTTAATAAAATACTATATTTTTGATATAAGAGTAGAAGAAAATAGACACAACACAACAGAAGCCATAAGGACCTATATACTAAATAAAAAATAAAAAAATACTCCACATATATTTGGTAACTGAAATTCTTATTAGAATAGCCCACATTAAGAACCTTACTTTTTTTATTAAAATTTATTTTCCACTTTTCAATACAATCAAGCAGTTTATTTAAATCATGCTGAACTGCCCTACATCCCCTCAATATTTTAAACAGGATAAACATATCAGTATCATTACAAACAAAAATTCAGCATTTTATTCCTTTATCCAAATCATTATTATTATTGTTATTAGCTTTATTATTACTAATTATACTGTTATTATTATTATTGCTTTATCATTACCTTTTCCTCAATTATATTACTATTACTGAAATTAGATGTTGAATAAATATTAAAATCCTGTTTCCATCACTATTATCTTTATTATTACTATTACTATTATTCGATAAAATGTTCATTTGAATTTTGTTACTGAAAAATGAAAAAGGATTAAAGCTCAAAGAATTCCAAAATTTCTAAAACTTCTTATCATGACGACATTTCTTGTTAATATTAGCTTCGTTCTAATCTTTATTTTTATTGCTATCTTTACTACTTTGTGTATTATCATTACTATAAATTATTGCTCATTATATTATATGCATCATATTTGTATCATAATAGATATTAAAATATATTGATGAACTATTTATCAACTAAAACTTTGGGGTTCAAAAGAAACCAATGTGTATCCCTTAAGAGGCCCCTTTTCAGAGAAATGTACATGCTAACATATTATTAATATTGTACTTAGTAGAATAGGACCTACTGAAACACTGTAAAAATTGTAATTGCACTTCTGAATAAAATATTGAAATTGAAATTAATCTGGATTTGGTATAGAAGAGACCCTAGCGCAGAATCTTGAGGGACTCCACTCTTCACCAGCTCCATTGATAATTTATTGTTACTTAATACTATACAATGTCTTCTATCTTCTACAGCTAACATATTATTAATATTGTACTTAGTAGAATAGGACCTACTGAAACACTGTAAAAATTGTAATTGCACTTCTGAATATTGAAATTGAAATTAATCTGGATTTGGTATAGAAGAGACCCTAGCGCAGAATCTTGAGGGACTCCACTCTTCACCAGCTCCATTGATAATTTATTGTTACTTAATACTATACAATGTCTTCTATCTTTTGATCACTCCTGTATCAAATTATATAAAACCCCTCCAAAATCACAACTTATAAATCAGCCTTTTATAAGGAATCTTACTAGAATCTGTTGCTAAATCAAAATATACAATATCAACTGGATTCACTTTGTTAATACAATCTGTAATATGCTTCATAAATTCCAAAAGATTCTTCTAACATGATTACCTTTCCTAAAACCATGTTGAGTCTCTCAAAATCTTACTGTTAAATATTTTTTTCTACTCAAACTTTAAAAAAAATTTTTTTACAACTTTTGCTATTAATAAGATTAAACTAATTAGCCTGTAATTTCCAAGATCAACTCTGCTAACTTTCTTATAAACTGATATCATATAGGTAATTTTCTAATCCTCTGGCATATCATAAACACTAAGAAACCTATTCAATATAAATAAAAGATATAATTACTACCTTCCTATAAAATACTTTCATGTACACAATCAAGACCTACAGATTTATTATTTTCAATATATTGAATTATACTATCAAGACCCACAGATTTATTATTTTCAATATATTGAAGTATATATTTAATCTCAATATCAATATTATGAAATAAACTATCCATACTCTGCTTTCTAATATACCTATCAAGCTTTTCATTTGTAAATACTGATACTATTCAAGTATTAAAATAATTGATATTTTTCATCAAAATTACTTTATAATTTATCTTTATAAATAAATTATTTAATTTATAAAAATTTAATTATTTTTATATATATTTGGTATATTTTTATACAAATATAATTTATTTCATAGTAAAAAACTAGTATAAAAAATATTATTATACTTTCCTATTTCTCATTAAATTACAATAAATTTTACAATATTTTTTTTCATAAGAGTAGAATTCCAGCTAGCTGATATGCTTGAATAACATATATATATATTAAAAATATTCTAATCTTAATATTTTAAAACTAAAAATTATAAAATTATTTAAATACTTTGTCAAACTTTAATATTTTTTATAAATTATAAAGCATAGTCTACAATTGATAAAAACAAAATTTAAGCTTAGTCAAAATTGACTATTATCTTTTTTGACAACTTAATTATACTCATATGGCTTCTTTCCTATTTTATTTTTAGTTTATAATAATTTGAAGACAATTGATGTTTTATATAAGTTTCATAAATTTCCGATATGGCATTTAAACCAGACAATTATCCTCTAAAATCTAGAGACATACCAGTTATTAATAATTACAATCCTAAAACTTTTTAATCTATCTTTGCCCTTGATATATAAAACCAGGCAGATAATAGGCATACAAAAACTTAAATTTATCTACTAAATCAAACTAAAATAGCAAATCCAGAACGATATCCCAAATAACAAAGCTATCTTATTAATATAAATTTAATTTTATTCAATCTATGCTCTAACTTAGGCCCATACCGATCCGATTATCAAAAACTCAAAAACGAATACAAACAAAATATTTTAAAATATATTACTCATAACTGAGCATATACGATTTTAACAAGAAATGGTCTTTACCGAATTATTATTTTTTTTCCATAGGAATTATGCCAAACAAAACCATAAGCCTAACAGAAAAACGAAATTTCGACAATTTTTCCGAACAAATTTCTTAATAATTTTCTCTAGAAAATTAAAATTCATACCACTGACTAGGTACATTTTTCAGCAAAATAAAGTTCTCATAATTATACAGTAAAATTAAAATATACTAATAAATCTTCAAATAACATTAAAGAAATTTTAATTACAATATATAAAGTAAACCACGGGTATAAAAATAAAAGGTAAACAGAACAGAAAATCAGGTTAGCCAATAATTTTAAAGTGTATAATAAAACCAAGTAAAATGACGTCACCAAAATTTATAAACGCCTTAGGAAACCTGATAAGCATATATAATTTTTTAAATTCTCATAACTTAATATTTTTTCTATACAACTATTTTACCGTCTCCCTAACCATAATTGATTTCTGAAATCTTATTTATTTGATAAGTATTGCTGATGCCAGACGTACTTTTCCTTTGTTTATAATCATCGTATGATTATTATAATTATTAATATTATTATTATAATTGTGATATTCCAAAAAAAATATAAATATAATATATATATATATATATATATATATATATATATATATATATATATATTATATATATATATATATATATATATATATATATATATATATATATATATATATATATATATATATATATATATATATATATATATATATATATATATATATATATATATATATATATATATTATATATATATATATATTATATATATAATCCTTACATTTTGCTTTAAAAGATAAAACTATTTTGGTTTTTACATTTTTCTTCTTAGTAAAAAAATAAAACTATGGTTTTTAAAGTATCAAAATACGCCCTAAAGCTAGATACCCATTTTGAACGACAACACTAAACGTAATCAGTAGTTTTTGAAATATTTAAGTGGTTCAAAGTGAAGTCTGACCATATATATAATATATATATATATATATATATATATATATATATATATATATATATATATATATATATATATATATATATATATATATATATATATATATATATATATATATATATATATATATATATATATATATATATATATATATATATATATATATATATATATATATATATATATATATATATATATATATATATATATATATATATATATATATATATATATATATATATATATATATATATATATATATATATATATATATATATATATATATATATATATATATATATATATATATATATATATATATATATATATATATATATATATATATATATATATATATATATATATATATATATATATATATATATATATATATATATATATATATATATATATATATATATATATATATATATATATATATATATATATATATATATATATATATATATATATATATATATATATATATATATATATATATATATATTTTCAGAGGTGGGCAGTAACGCGTTACATGTAACGGCGTTACGTAACGGGCGTTACAAATGTAACGAGTAACGGTAACGCTTCAAAGGGTTTTAAAATGTAACGCTGTAACGGTAACGCTACCCCATTTTTACAAATTATAACGGGTTTTTCCGTTACTCGTTACTCGCCACATCCTACACACGAAACTCCACTGTGTTGACATTTTTGTTTATTTTTATGGAAACGAATTTTAATTTTTCAAGATTTTTAAATATATATATATATATATATATATATATATATATATATATATATATATATATATATATATATATATATATATATATATATATATATATATATATATATATATATATATATATATATATATATATATATATATATATATATATATATATATATATATATATATATATATATATATATATATATAGAGAGAGAGAGAGAGAGAGAGAGAGAGAGAGAGAGAGAGAGAGAGAGAGAGAGAGAGAGAGAGAGAGAGAGAAATCCTTTTTTGTCTAAATATGAATATAATTTCAACAATTTTTAATATATTTACTTGCATTTTATGTGTTAGAACCTGTTCAGTTTTGTTTCTTCCTTACAACGCACAATTTACAAGAGGGAGAGGGAGATTATTTTAAAAAATATATATTATCTTGAAATAATGTTATTGCCTGTTTGTTCGTGTTTCGACCTGTTGTGGGTGACTCTTGACTTTCCCAATTTGTTCGCTCTCATTGCAATTCAGTTTGGAAACAAATGTTGTTTGTGTTAGATGTGTATTTTACATCTTATTTTGAATATTATATTTTGAGTATTATAATATTATAATAAATATCTGAAATGACTGAAAAGACAGTTGAGAATGAAGAATTTTCAAATGCAGAAAAAGCTGCTGACATCTTGATCGATGTTCCAGGACAGTAATTGGACAAAATCTGATTTGATATTGTGCGGTAAATTTTTCACAGTAGTTGGTAAATATGAAGAAAAAGTAAAATTTTTGTGTCTTCTTTGCCCATCAAAGCCAGGCGTTTTCCTAAGCGCTGACTTATCAACTTCAGCCAACTTGAAGACCCATATAAAGGTATGTATGTAACAGTATGTCAGTATGAGTATGTGTATGTCTGCTTTTTCCTAATAATAATAAATAATAATAATAATAATAATAATAATAATAATAATAATAATAATAATAATAATAATAATAATAATAATAATAATAATAATAATAATAATGTGATTTTGAAATGCAGAGACGTCATCCAGATAGATGTTCAGAATTTGAAGAGTATCGTAAAAATAAACCTAAGAGAAGGCAAAACCTTCGCATCCCAAAATGTACAATCGTCAAGTAAAGAACGTCAGACGGTTCTTCCCTTCGGAGGGAAATTGGTATGCTGTCGAATAGATCAAAAACAATTTGATGAAAAGGTAGCAGCTTTTGTGATAGATGGGATGCATCCTCTCTCGATAGTTGAAAACGAGAGGTTCAAGGATTTGTTTTCAGGTAATAGTTAATAGATATTTAACTAAAGTAA
>SEYY01004669.1:5000-22500 GCA_009176605.1 Armadillidium nasatum
TAGTGGTGTTCCTCAGGGTTCTGTACTATCACCAACACTTTTTCTACTCTTCATTAATGACCTTCTCTCCATCACCTCCTCTCCTTTCCACTCCTATTTCCACTCTCCTTCCACCCTTCATTATTCCTTCCATTTTGAAAAACGTCCCACCCAACAGCAGTTGATAGACTCGAGAAGGGTAGCCTTGGAACAACTAGCCTCTGATCTTTCCCGTATTTCAAATTGGGGCAGAGAAAACATGGTTGTTTTCAATGCCTCAAAAACTCAGTTCCTCCATCTCTCCACTCGACACAATCTTCCACACAACTATGATATCTTCTTCGAAAACACACAACTCAAGCCTTCATCTGTCCTTAATATTCTTGGTGTTTCCTTTTCTCGTGATCTTTCTTGGAAAGATCACATTACTTCTCTTTCTAAACAAGCTTCTAAGAGGTTGGGTGTTCTGAGGCGCCTTCAGAATTACTTCACGCCACCCAGTTGCTTGCTCTGTATAGGGGTGTTGTTCGTCCCTGTATGGAGTATGCTTCGCACATCTGGGGTGGTTCCACACATACAGCTCTCTTAGAGAAGGTGGAGTCAAGGGCATTTCGTCTCATCAACTCTCCTACTCTTACTAACTCTCTTCAATCTCTTTCTGCCCGTCGAATTGTTGCGTCACTCTCTCTTTACTATCGCTATTACAACAGACACTGCTCTTATGAACTCTCTCGTTGCATACCTCCTCCATTGATAAGAGCTCGTGCGACACGCCTTTCTACACATTCTCATCTTTCTCTGTCCAACTCTCCGACCCCGACTTAACCGCTATGCTCATCTTACATATACTCTACTGGTAAAGTCTGGAACACACTCCTTTATCTGTTTTCCCAACTTCCTTTGACTTGCATACTTTCAAACGCCGTGTATCTGGACGTCGGCCACCATCGACCATGATTATAGACCTTTCCCAACTCCGGTGGAATTTGGTAGGCCTCCTGGCCTTTGCCCACCGGAGGAGACATAAAAAAAAAAAAAAAAAAAAAAAAATATATATATATATATATATATATATATATATATATATATATATATATATATTATATATATATATATATATATATATATATATATATATATATATATATATATTCCTCATTCATTGTGCTTTTTTTTGGTCCATTCCCATTCTTAGCTTTTCCAATAAAGAAATTACCTGATATGATTAAGGCAATAAAAATGTGCAATAAAACTATTACCTTTTGTTTACCGAAGAATAATCGCCCCGGAAACGAATAAAGAAAATTCTGGACAAGATTTAAAAGTCGTAATATTTTTATCGTCCAATTAAAGGAGGACGTTAAACAGAATGGGAATCAATAATTTTTCTCTCCTTTGTCAACGTTTCCCTGGAACCTTTCCTTCATTCTCGTAACGTTTTCTCCTTTCCTCTAATATGCATCTCCCTTTATTTTCATTTTATGAATATTTTCATTCATTTCGCCTCTTTATATGCATTCGTTTTCGGCTGCATTGCTTCTTATTACATGACGGAGTGAAGTCAACGAATCGAGGCGCGTTTGGGGATTATAAACATTTCCTCAGATTTCATCATTACTCTTGATTCAGGTTTTGCTCTTGTTATTTTGGCTCTTAGCGGTGTCGTTTTTAAATTATTACAGATTTTGTTGTTTTTGTTGCTGTTGTTGTGTTGTGTTTGTTGCTTGTCGTCGTTGTTATTGTTGCTGTTGTTTGTTGGCGTTAGTGTTTTTACTTGTAGTTGCTGTTGATGTCCTTTATTATGTTTGTTGTTCTTGTTACTTCTAGTGTGGTGTTGTTGTTAGCTTTTTTTTTGTTTTTATTGTAGTTGTTGTTATTTTTATGTTGTTGTCATTGCTGTTATTGCTTCTGCTATTATTCTTATTGCTGTTTTCCTATTTTTCTGTAGATTAATCTGATGCTTTTACGTATAATTATATCACTGTTATGGTTATAGTGACAATGATATCGCTTTAAAGCACATTACCCAGATACTTTACGTATAATAATTCAATAATATAATAATAAATAATAATAATAATAATTAATAAATAATAATAATAATAAATAATAATAATAATAATAATAATAGAATCCATGCATTCAATAGATTTAATTAAATCATTTAAAAGTTTTTAATTATGAAGAATTGGTAGTAGAAACAATACGTAACTATCTAAATAAAGGTTTGCGTTAAAAATGTCATTTTACTAATTATTAAAAGATGTTTGTAAATATCTACTCAAGGACAAAAATTGCACAAAAGTTAACCCTTAAACCTTAAAATATCTACTCAAGGTTGCACAAAAGTTAACCCTTAAACCTTAAACCAACTAAAAAAGTAATTCAATAATCAGTATTTAAAGTTTTAACCCTACTGGCTATGTTGGATATTTAGTAAAAAAAATGTGTTAGAAACATCTTTAAATTCTTTTATATATTTTTTTTTTTTTTTTTTAAAATTTCAAATTTCAGCAAAGATTGAAATTCTTGTGAAGTCTTTTTAAATAATTTCGAAAGCTCTTTACATTAAGGAAGCCTTTTAATATCTTTTTATTCATTAAAAGGAACTTGACTTTTTCAAATTAATAATGAAAAAAATATTTTAACTGATTAATTTTACAAAATTATTCTCTCCTTCCTAAATTTTAATATTATCCTTTTGGTAATTCATTTATTTCAATTTACTGTTTTTTCTATTTTATCTCAAAATCATATTACGTCGTATTGGAGTACTCAGACATCTACTTTTTAATTTTTGAAGTTAAAATCTTGGAATGAATCTTATTGGAAACTATGATTACCCCTAAATAAAAATTATACACCGGATGTTTCAAACAGGATGCATACCAAAAGGTGAGAGAGTAGATCTTGAACAAATTCATATTTTCTGACATTATATTCGTTTGACAGCTCCACTGAACTCAAATAAACAGACTGTAGCAGTGGAAAAGACAGTTAAATTTAATCTTCACTGAACGGTTCATTTCCATCAATTTGTATTGATAATTTCATTTTCCAAAGACTAACGTATATTTATTGTTAAGACGTAATGTGAATATGAATCACACAGACGTGTCTTAGAAAGTCTGAGTTGAAATTGTCTCAGTAAGCATTCCAAACAAGCTTTGAAATCAAATTTGGTTAAATATTTCGGAACAATGGTTCTACACAGAAACGAAAGAGCCCTGACAAGATCATCTCTGATTACTACCGACTTTCTTCTTGGTATCTGCCAAGAAAATCCCTTAGAAGTTTAATTATCATCACAGGTTGGACTCACCAGCTCTATTTTAAAAGTATAATGCTATTAGGAATCACATTTGTTCTGTGGGAGTATCCTGACACTTTTGATGGTTTTGGTATTATTTATTTCACCTCTTCGGCGTTGAACAGGAAAACACTGGAATCATTGCATATAAAGAACCTGTTTCCTTCTCATAAAACGTTAGATAAGAACTTTTTCAATGTTCTTCGTATTTGGTGACTTTTAAATTTTCTCATTATTATTTCTGTGGTTCCTGACGATAAAGAGTTATTTAAACATTTTACTGTTAATTTTATTACTGAGAATTTTAATTCCAATTTTAATACGTTTTATTTTAATTTGCATTCTATTTTTAATTTTAATTTTAAAACTTAATTAATTTTTATTTAAATATTTGGGTATGTGCTATTACTACTGCTAGCAAACCTCCTAATACTGTTACTGTTATTGTCACTATTTTAATTGATATAATTTATATTTTATTAAGATAATATTTTTAACTTTTATTATAACTCGATTTTATTTAATACTTTAAAATTTCATTTTCTTTAACTTTCATTCTGCTCCATCGTTCTTGCCTTCTCGTTGTCAATGACATATTTAAGCATTTTAATACATCTCAAAATGTTTTTTCCCAACCAATTGTTCTTCAACAGCTTCTTCTTTATCTATTTCTGCTTAAATTTGGCTTTCCTTAACTTCTTTTGTGTTTTGATATCCTCATATCTAAAGTGTAGTTAGGATAAACGTGACTTTTTATTTCTATTTATTATTATTAATTATTTTAAAACATCTCTTTATTTTATATTTTTAAATTGGTTGATGCGACATGTCAATTTTTTTTGATTTTTACATTTTTTTTTTTTATTTATTTATTATAAAGGAATTTTGTTTTCTGCAAAGAGACCTGCGAATTTAATTTCCCATATATTTACACAAACACATACATGTATAAACACACACGTATATATATATATATATATATATATATATATATATATATATATATATATATATATATATATATATATATATATATATATATATATATATATATATATATATATATATATATATATATATATATATATATATATATATATATATATATATATATATATATATATATATATATATATATATATATATATATATATATATATATATATATATATATATATATATATATATATATATATATATATATATATATATATATATATATATATATATATATATATATATATATATATATATATATATATATATATGTGTGTGTGTGTGTGTTGTGCGTGTGTGTGTGTAGACCATATGTATATAAGTCAAATAAAAAGAAATTACACAGTAAGAAACACTCGTAATGTATACTCTTAAAGCTTCTATCACGAATTGAATGGGCAAAAATCATGAAAACTTTGTCCGTTCCTCGATAATAAAAGAAAAAAAAAGAAGCGAAAATTTATTACCTTCAATGTCTCAATAAAGACTTTTATTAATAAAATATTAAGTACATAAGCAATCATTATAATTGCATAAAAGCTGCACTTAATTTACAATTCATTGACAAAAGGAAAGAAAACGCAACTCGGTAAGACCTTTATGATCTTTTAATATATCATATATATATATATATATATATATATATATATATATATATATATATATATATATATATATATATATATATATATATATATATATATATATATATATATATATATATATATATATATATCGGGGTTTATTTGTAATGTCTCCCGGTTTATTTATTTTATTTATAGATAAAGTGGTAAAGTTGATGGAAAGAGAAGGTAAAGGGGTGTGAATGAGGGATCAACAAGATATATGGAATGTGAATGTGTTAATATATGCGGATGAATTTGTACTTTTGTCTGAAACACAAAGGTGTTTAAAAGAATTGGTGGATAAGTTTGTAAAAGGTTTTGATGAGTTAGGATTAAGAGTTAACGCAGGAAAGAGTAAAGTGTTATGGATGAAAAATGGGGAGAGTGAAGAGAGGATTGTTAGTGGGAGAGATGAACTGCAAATTAAGGTGGAGGGGAGAGATTGGAATGGATTAATTCTTTAAAATATCTGGGTGTGAATTTTGATAAGGGAGATGTTTGCGAGGGAGATAAAGTAGGTTATAAGAGAAGAGGAGAAGGTGTGGGAGGCTTGAGGGATATTTGGAAGAGAGGAAGGTTGACAAGAGAAGTGAAGAAGAAAATGAAAAGAAGAGATTTTGTGTCCCGGTTGTTATGTATGGGAGCGAGGTGTGGCAGTTGAATACCAGAAAAAGAAAAAATGTTGAGGTTTTCGAAATGAAAATTCTGAGAGCTGTATGTGGTGTAAGTAGAAGGGATAGAGTCAGGAATGTGAGAATAAAGGAGCAATGTGCTTGGAGGGGAATAGTTGAGAGAGCTGAACAGAACATGCTGAGGTGGTTTGGGCATGTTTGTACGATGAATGATGGGAGATTGGCTAAAAAGGTGTTCATATCGGAAGTTGAAGGTGTAAGAGGTAAGGGGAGACCTAGGGGAGGTTGGGTAATTGGGGTCAAGGAGTTATTGAGGTACAGGGGGCTGGGATGGGAGGAGGGTATACAGCTGACGGAGGACAGGAATGAATGGAAAAGAGTGGTGAGGGGATGAAATGACGGTAACAGTTGCGGTTGTGGGTGTCAGCACAACCACGTTTGTGGGAAAAGTTGTAAGTTTAATATATATATATATATATATATATATATATATATATATATATATATATATATATATATATATATATATATATATATATATATATATATATATATAGAGAGAGAGAGAGAGAGAGAGAGAGAGAGAGAGAGAGAGAGAGAGCGTGGCATTAAAAGTTCATTTAAATAAATTAAAAAATTGCAGGTTGCCACAGCTTGTGATAGCAATAAAAAGGAAAAGTAAGAAGAAAAGAAAAGTAAACTAAATTAAAAAAAAAGATAGATAATAGATAGATAGATAGATAGATAGATAAATAGATAGATAGATAGATAGATAGATAGATAGATAGATAGATAGATAGAGAGAGAGAGAGAGAGAGAGAGAGAGAGAGAGAGAGAGAGAGAGAGAGAGAGAGAGAGAGAGAGAGAGAGAGAGAGTGAGAGAGAGAGAGAGAGAATCAGAGGTGAAAAGTATAAATGCTCAAACATTAATAAAAGAGTTTAGAATAATACTTAAAGAATAGATGTGTGAGAATATATTATTTGGATAAAAAATTCCTCCTTTTTTGGGACTGAAATGGAGACATTAAAAAAACCTTCCTAAAATGTTCTGTTGTGAAATAAAATAAATAAATAATAATAAAAAAAAACAAAATAGAGAAGTTTTCAAGCCATGAAACTTATTTCTTTCACACCAAAATAATAATTAACTAGTAAGGGAATTTTCTTTATTCATAAAAACTATTTTTATAACCTGAACTTCTGGAATTTAATTTTGTAAACTATGAATTTAATTTAATTTATTTATTTATTATTATTATTATTTTTAAAAAAAAAAATTTTGTAAAATAAATGGAAAGTTTTTTTCAATCAAAGATAACGTGATAACATTCTAATTTTAAAACTTTTAAACATTAAAATTTTCTTCGATCGATATATATATATATATATATATATATATATATATATATATATATATATATATATATATATATATATATATATATATATATATATATATATATATATATATATATATATATATATATATATGAAGTAAAATTTACCTTATAATAGACTAAGCATTAAAATAAAAAACTTTTGACCAAACAGTTTATTTGCTCCTCAAACTTCAAAACTAATAATATTTTTATTTATAATTTTATGATAAACATGAGCCAAGCTTCATCAAACACTGTAGCAAGTGTGCGCAAAGCCTTAATCGTTCTCCTGATAAACTTATGGTGAAAGACCTTTTTAAAAGCTTTTCTTATACAAGTTAATTTTTTTTTTAATTAATCTAACCTATTTTATGAGGTTGTAATTTGTTTCGAAAATTTTAAGAATTATTTCATTATTTAAAATTTTTTTAACCTGATTCTAAAAATAAAAATACTTCATTTCTAACAAAGAAAAAAAATTTTTAATACTTCTTATTGATGAAAAGTGTCTCGAAATTGATCTGAATAAAATGATTTTTATTTTTATGGTATTTAATTTTTTCACAAAATTATTTTTAATTAACTTTCCCTTAGGATCAGGAGTTCCCAATCTGTTTTTGCTTGTGAACCCTCTGCGTCATAACTTTACATATGTGAACCCTTATATACTCATATCTAATATTCCTAAATTAAATAAAAAAAAATTTCCTTGAGGACCTTCTCAAAGCTTTTGCGGTCCCCTTGGGGTTCATATGGACCCAGGATGGTAAACGCTGCTTTAGATACAAGGGAAACTATCTTTAAACTTTTCGAACTTGCATAGTGTAATTTGAGAATGTTTGCTACGTTTCGTAGCATGTTAGCAATATATATATATATATATATATATATATATATATATATATATATATATATATATATATATATATATATATATATATATATATATATATATATATATATATATATATATATATATATGTGTGTGTGTGTGTGTGTGTGTGTGTGTGTGTGTGTGTGTGTGTGTGTGTGTGTGTGTGTGTAGGTATGTGGGAACTGAAACGTTCGTGCAATCTGAAGAGAAACTATTACATTTTTAAAATTCCATTTATTCTCAAAATCATTTCACGCAACCCTATTCATATTTTACCAGTGGTATCCATCTTATTTACGTCTTTATGGAAATGGTTTTGGGTGAGTTTCAAATAGAACTTATCATATATAAGTAACTTTGTATTAAAACTGAAATTTGTGTTTCCAAGAAATGATTTGAGTTTTTAGAATTATGTGGTTACAATTGTGAATATCTGGAAAATAAGAAGAAATGCTCCAACATTTAAATAATTTTCCTTTTCAAATTTAAAGGCACTTTTAATTGAATAAGCAAACACGTTTTTTAATTCAAAACTAAACAATGTTCCAAATGGAGATTATCCTGTAATAATTGTACAAATTATAAAATACTATTTATAGTTTCCTTATCATTGTACTTTTCTTGAAATTTGTTCATTAAAATACACAACTTTTAAACTGCTTTAGTCTTCTTTAGTTGGAATCTTCAAGTATTATTCAAATATTTTTCATGATGTTTTTACTCTGGCATGTAATAAATGAATCCAAATTTTAATTTGTTGGTTAGGAAAGCGACGAATAAAATCTATTGAAATTCTTTCTGAAAGTTGAATGTAATTACCCAAAATTTGACAGTTAATGATAGAGAGACATATATTTATTAGTCCAAAATACGAAACAATCGTTCTCTTGAAATATTTAATGACGTCAAGTGGAACGATTTTCTTCACGAAAACAAGACAAGTCAATTTCAAATGATTATCACAAATAACATCCGTTTCCAAATATTAAATTCAATTTCGTATTTTATGCTTCTCAACTTCAACTATCAGTATTAGCATACTACATATTAACTTTTGATCTACCATTCTTCTGTGGAATAGGAGTAAATATTACATCCTCGTTCTCTCCCACTCTCTCTTTTATATATATATATATATATATATATATATATATATATATATATATATATATATATATATATATATATATATATATATATATATATATATATATATATATATATATATATATATATATATATATATATATATATATATATATATATATATATATATATATATATATATATATATATATATATATATATATATATATATATATATATATATATATATATATATATATATGACACTAGATAAAACAATTATTGAATGTCAACTTTTCGATCACTGCTGAGATAATCTTCGTGGGAAGAATGAAGAAATTAAAGTCATAACACCATTGAAAAATGAACAAAGTTACAAATATAAATCGAAATATATTTTAAGTCCAAAAAATTGCAATACCTGATTCGAATCACAGATTACATGAAACCAATTACAAATGACTATAACTATAACACTGGATTTGAATATCGTTTGAAGGAATATCAGGGGAGAGTCTTCTCATCTCCACAATCGTACATCGATTGGTTGACAACCAACTATTTACACACGCACAAATACATTTCCATACTCATATATATATATATATATATATATATATATATATATATATATATATATATATATATATATATATATATATATATATATATATATATATATATATATAACGAAAAGTGACTAGAAGATTCACGAAGTGGTTACAATCTAGAAATAAATATTTAATCGAGTGTCAGTAATTTGTTTACTTTTATGTCAAGTTCTCTAGAAACAAGAGTTTTAATATATATATATATATATATATATATATATATATATATATATATATATATATATATATATATATATATATATATATATATATATATATATATATATACACGAGTAAGAAATATTAATAACACTTTTACTAATGATGCTTTGAGAGAAATAAAAAAATATGATGTTTTAATTTAATTTTTATTTTCAGTCATAAATGGAACTCTTCAAGATTTTATCATTTTATTTTAATGGGTATGATTCATCGTTTGCTTCGTTCAATGAAAAATTTTTTTTTGTTATATACTAATTGATATCACAGATCCACACATAAACCTTCCTCTCAAGGTCAAGTCATAGTATACTATGGTCAAGTTCTGCATTGAAATATATTTCGGATTTTTGTAAATGTTATCATCTATAAACATAAATTTTTGGAACAAGAAAATCCGGATGAGGCTGTCAAAAATAATTTTAAAGATTTATTAAGACAAGTGCCAGTTAAAATATTTTTTAGACACTTTTAAACTAAAAAAAAAAAAAAAATACATTATAATTATTTCACACCTATTATTTTCCTCCAAAAAATAACACTTCAGTTATTCTATTCAAGAAAAATGGAAATTTTTTGTTATTTTCAATTAGCATGAATTTTCTGAGAAGACCCACTAAAGACAATGCACTCAAACCAGTTGTCTAATGATGTTAGATTTTAATTTCTAGATTTAATTTTCACTATATCATAACATCGAAAATTGTGGACATAAAATAGCTTTTTCATGAATCTGTCAGAAGCATTTCATGTGCTACAGAAATAATCTAAAGTTGTGTAACTAAAATAAAAAGGGCATATTCAAGGATCTATATAAATATTACTGTAAATCTGTTTGTTATTAAAAAAAGGTGAAGGAGAAATATTAACTATAGAAAGTAATAGAGTGATTTATACTTCTAAACCTCAAACGAAAACTGGTGTTCCATTATTAATATGTTTTAAATGATTCTGCGCTGCAGGGGGATTTCTTTAAGCTTTATAATCACACATTTGTAGGTAAAATAATCTAAAACTCATTTACCTAAATTACAAACATAAATCGGACGATTATTTGTGTAGATAAAGCACACACACACACACACACACACACACACACACATATATATATATATATATATATATATATATATATATATATATATATATATATATATATATATATATATATATATATATATATATATATATATATATATAGACTAGCATAATGATAAATGTCCAGTTAAATGTCCAGTTATATTCCTATCCAATATCTATCACAAGACAATTTAATACCAAAGCTATTGAAGATTGAATCTTTAATAGGAGAAAGGAGTTGTCCAAGAATTACACTTGCATAGTATTTAAGAAGGCATTCAGGTGAGAGATTAATATTATATATATATATATATATATATATATATATATATATATATATATATATATATATATATATATATATATATATATATATATATATATATATATATATATATATATATATATATGGTGGTTATAGACCTCTTACGCTGTTCATGATTCTATTTACAAGCCTTCCCTCTTTAAATTATAATTTGGTGAAGCAGTAAGAGTTGGCAGTATCTTCAAGTTCCGTTTTGTGAATCCGTCGTTGTCTATATCTTTCGCCTTTAAAAGGCGAAAATATTTCAATTTGTGATTCTTTTTCGAAACATTATGTTCCAATCAATAGTTAATAATATTAAGCTGTTTACAATTAATAATAGCAAGTTCTGTATCTCAAATTTATTTTTAAATCTTATGAGGTAAACACTAACGTCTCTTGGTGTTGTTTCTACTTGTCTGGCGCCATTCCTGTAGTTCAGCTACAGAAATTGTAAGGTCCTACTTTATTATAAATTTAATAATTGTGTATCCTTTCTATAAATTCCCTTCGTCTATTTTATCTGTCTGAAGTTAAGCAAAAATTAAAAGTAATTTAATTATTTTTTCTTTTATTATTATTCCATTATATACTACCACTCTTCATATATAATATTATTAATAATATATTCCAAATGATTGTAGGGTGGCATCAACTGACGATAGCATTCTTTGTACATCTACATCCGTGAATAGAAAGGAAAGTGACAAAAAGGGTTCCCAGCCCCATGGGTTGAGTAAAAAAAAAAAGTCTTCATTTATTGTGACAGAAACAAAATATATATTTTTAATGCATCTGTCAAAAATCCAGTTTTTTTTTAATTTAAAAAAATTTTTTTTTTTTTTTGTTAATACCAAAATTATGAACTTTATTTATTTATTTATCTATTAATTTATTTATTCAAAAGAGCTGACTTTAGAATTTTGTTTCTTCTCACTGCAATTTAATTAACATACCGTTTTCTTTTTTAAAATTACGCGAAAGACTAAAACGGAAAATTTTTGTAGCTCTTCTTCATTTCCGTTAAATATTGCTCTTGCTTTATGTATAATAAAATTTATATATATATATATATATATATATATATATATATATATATATATATATATATATATATATATATATATATATATATATATATATATATATATATATATATATATATATATATATATATATATATATTAACCACTCTAAAATTCTCTATCCCTCCAACCTGTGAGTAGTAGTTAATATATTATTTAATATTTATTTATTTTTTCAGTTACAAATTTATATGAACAAACATCGTGTAACACCCCCTTACGGGGCAGGCGTAGTTACACTCATGATAGATATGTCCGATGTAATATATAAGATTGTGAAAACTATCAAGATCGAGAACAAATTGCTCTGAAAAAGGTATTAAAAGTACATATTTAAAATGAACTAATCTCTGGAAGCTGAAACTCTCGAGAGTACATATGCACACATACATACTGCACACACACACACACACACACACACACACACATATATATATATATATATATATATATATATATATATATATATATATATATATATATATATATATATATATATATATATATATATATATATATATATATATATATATATATATATATATATATATATATATATATATATATATATATATATATATATATATATATATATATATATATATATATATATATATATATATATATATATATATATATATATATATATATATATATATATATATATATATATATATATATAATAAGCAATAAGTGTGTGCACTAAGGTTTGATTTTTAAAGTTAATTTTAGGAAGAAATGATGAAATGGTTATTTTTAGTCTTTTATCGTCGAGAGAAATCTTTTAATTTGAAATCTTTTTCCATTTTGACAGTAAAATAAAATGTTGTTCCGTCATCAGTCAAAAAAAAATTTAGTTTCCGTTTGTTTTTATTTCTTTCGCATGAATACATCAAGGTATTTTTTGCGTATATCTCTCTTATACTTCGTTCATTAATGCATGTTCGCACACACATGCAAAGATGTACAAATATGAAAGGAATGAAAAAACCCATGACAAATATATGCAGTTCACTAAGTTCAGCATTCTTATAAGAAGATCCTTCCCCATCCAAGGTAACCCTGTGTAAGAAGAACACTCAATGAAATGGGGAAGATTTAGTACGTGACTCTTTCCTAAACTGAAAATATATTCAAATTTTGTAACCAAATTTTTGAACGTCTATGTTTTTATTTCCTCTTTAAAATATTAAGACTTACTAACGTTGCATTTTAATAAACAGGAGTAGTAGAGCAAGTCAACTATGGGTAAAATGTTCCATTGCAATGTTGCAAAAAAAAACTTTTTTCGAAGAGATATAATTATTATATATATATATATATATATATATATATATATATATATATATATATATATATATATATATATATATATATATATATATATATATATATATATATATATATATATATATATGTAATGGATCGGATGTAATATTTTCTCATTTTGCGGATGCGGATGCGGATGCGAATATAGAATTTTTGTCAAGTGCGGATGCGAGTACGGATGCGTATTTTGAATTTTCGAAACTGCGGATGCGGATGTCAGTTTTGATAAGGATACGAATGTGTATGCCATCACTAATATATATATATATATATATATATATATATATATATATATATATATATATATATATATATATATATATATATATATATATATATATATATATATATATATAGTTGAGATAGCTTCTTTCCTACTGAACCTTAATCTAATTAGAAAGATCAAAGCCAGTACTAAGGGTTTCCACATACTCATTTAATTCACTGTGAACGTTTCACAACGTATCTTGGTCAGTCTTCAGCACAAACTAAATTTTACAAATTTCTATTTTAAAATACAATCAAAATATGAATTCCATAATTATTTATCTGATATTTAAAATAATAATAATAATTGCAATAAAATAATAAAAAATAAAGTAATAATATTAATATGAAAATAATAAAAATTAAGGAAAAGGCTGGACTATTTAGAGAAAAAAAAAGACTTCATAATTGAGTGAAAAGGACAATAGAAAAATCTTGATCATTTAAAGATGGGCAATGAGTTTTAATATATAAAACTTCAAAATCCTACGATCAAGAAGGGTGAAGCATATTGAAGAATACAGAAATTAGAAGAATTACATATGGTCTTTTATGGCAGAGTGTACAGAAGAGCAAAGATGATGGTACGTACTAAAGGAAAACTTCTGTATGGTTAACAATCCTCACTTTTAATTGTAGACTAGTTTGGCCTACATACGCCACATTACAGCTGGCACAGTTAAATAAATAAATTAATGAGGATCTGAGAAGCATTGGATGAGACTCCTTGTGTGAAGAAGCTTCAAATTGAGAGGGAGTTATAATTAAAAAGAATGAACTGGCATTGCGGGAATGTAGTTTCAATTATAGTAAGAATATTTCTGTTAAGTTGAGATGTAAATGATCCCATATACGAAAGTTTAAAGTATATTTTTTGTTTGAGTCGGGTAGGAAAATGAAGGGTGGGTCTGAAGACATTAGTGAGACACCCGTTAATACTTTTTCCACTTGGAACTTTGGGAATAAATTAAAATGTAAAAGTATTTTCATAAATTTCACCTCTGTATGGAATATATATATATATATATATATATATATATATATATATATATATATATATATATATATATATATATATATATATATATATATATATATATATATATATATATATATATATATATATATATATAATTATATGATGGATCGCATATCATATTTTCTTTTTAACGGATGCTGATATAGCATTTTCGTCAAGTGCGGATGCGGATGTGAATGATTGTATAATTTTTGGAAGTGCGGATGTGGATGCAGATGCGGATGTTAATTTTCATTAGGATGCTCCACGGATGCGGATACGAATGCCATCACTATATATATATATATATATATATATATATATATATATATATATATATATATATATATATATATATATATATATATATATATATATATATATATATATATATATATATATATATATATATAGGTAACAGGTATAGATTACCTATTCCAAAATTCCATTTTGTTTATTTCATTTATGTATAACATGTTAGCGTTTCACTTGTTACTTTATATTATTTTTCACCAACCAACTATATATTTTATACTCTAACTTTGTCCTCTGTGTTGTTAATTCACACTGTTCTTAAATCTGCTCGGATGTAGTCGCTTTAATTTTTCGCTGCTTGTTATTGTGAGTTATGTTTAACTGTGTTTTTCTTATTTTTAATACTTTAATTTTTATATTTTAATTTTTTATATTTATTTGTCTCAGAATTTTAACTTTTTGCTGATGATGGGTAAAGTCAAACCCGAAACGTCCAATTCAAATTTAAAATGCTTTTCATCACCATTGTCCGTCTTCTTGTTCCTTATCAAATTGCGGTTCCCTAGGAACAAATCAATTGCTATATATATATATATATATATATATATATATATATATATATATATATATATATATATATATATATATATATATATATATATATATATATATATATATATATATATATATATATATATATATATATATATATATATATATATATATATATATATATATATATATATATATATATATATATATATATATATATATATATATATATATTTCCTCCGGTGGGTAAAGGCCAGAGGTTAACCAATCTCCACCAGAGTTAAGGCAATATCGGAACCCGACGGTTAAACGCCGACATGTCCCGATACACGGCGCTTAAAATTATGCAAATCAAAAGTTGGGAAAACTGATAAAGAGAGTGTTCCAGATTTTACCAGTAGGGCACATGCGAAATTGAGCATAGAGGTTAAGTATGGGGTCAGATAGCTAGACAGAGGAAGCATGAGACTGTGAAGAAAGGCGTTGCACGAGCCCTTCTCAATAGAGGAGGTATGCGACGAAAGAGTTCAGAAGAGCAAAGTCCATTGTAATAGCGATAGTGAAGAGAGAGTGACACAACAATTCGACGGGCAGAAAGAGATTGGAGATATTTAGTGAGAGCGTGAGAGTTGATAAGCTGAAAAGCCCTAGACTCCACCTTCTCAAGAAGAGCTAAATAAGTGGAACCACCCTACATATGTGAGGCGTCCTCCATACAGGGGCGAACAACACCCTTATAAAGAGAAAGCAATTGAAGAAATTCTGAAGGCGCCTCAGAACAACCAACCTCTTACAAGCTTGTTTGGAAAAAGAAGTAAATGTGATCTTTCCAAGAAAGATCAAGAGAGAAAGAAACACCGAGAATATTAAGAACAGATGAAGGTTTGAGTTTTGCGTTTTCGAAGAGATGTTATAGTTGTGTGGTTTGTTGTGTCGAGTGGAGAGATGGAGGAATTGAGTTTTTGAAGCTTTGAAAACGACCATGTTTTCACTGCCCTGTTTTGAAATACGAGAAAGATGAGAGGTTAGGGTGCTCCAAGGGTGACATTTTAGCGTCAATTAACTGTTCCTGGGAGGGTCATCTTTCAAAATGAAAGGAGTAATGAAGTGTGGAGTCATCAGCATAGGAGTGGATAGGAGATGAAGTAATAGAAAGATGATCATTAATGAAAAGTAGAAAAAGTGTTGGGGATAGAACAGAACATGAGGAACACCTCTATTAATAGATTTAAAAGTAGAACGGTGGCAATCTACAGCAGCTGCTATAGAACGACCGGAAAGGAAATTAGAGAGAAGATCACAGAGAGAAGGAAAGATTCTGAAAGAAGGAAGTTTAAAAATCAAAGCTTTGTGTCTTACTCTATCGAAGGCTTTCGACATACAGCAAAAGATTCGCCGAATATCGGAAGATCAAGTGTCAGAGAGAAGGGAAAGAAAATCACCAGTAGAGCGTTTTCTACTAAAGTATACTGACTATTAGAGATAAAATTTGAAAATCTAAGATGTTTCCAAATCTTTCTGTTAAGGATAAATTCGAAAACTTAGAAAAAACGAAGATTAAAGAAATTGGACGGTAGTTAGAGAGCTGAATAAACGCACGTTTCCTGCAAGAAGGGAAAGGTGAAGAAGAAAGGCGGAGACGAAATGATTTACCAAGTCAGGGTAAAACCTCAGAAGCACAAGTTTTGAGAACCCCAGGTGAGGATACCATCAGGACCATACTCTTTCTTGAGTTAAGCGCAGAGAGAGCAGAAATAATATCAAAAGAAGAAATTATAATTTTAGGCATAAATGAATTGGAGGGGGTTGGAGGAGAAAGAATAGCTCCGGAATCTTCTAATGTAAAATTAGAGACAAAGGTTTGTGCGAAGAGTTCAGTTTTAGAAGAAGGTAAAACA
>SEYY01004669.1:25000-27500 GCA_009176605.1 Armadillidium nasatum
TATATATATATATATATATATATATATATATATATATATATATATATATATATATATATATATATATATATATATATATATATACTTTGCTAACGGGGGAGGGAAGTAGCGCTCCCGAAGCGATGAGATTACCCCTGTTGGGTATACGGGGTGTTAAAGGTGCTCCTATCTCATCCCGGTGCCCAATGTTCGCTCCCTTTCGCTCTCACCTTCTATCTACACGGAATGGCTCTCCTTTACATACATAAAACATTTCTAACACATCTTAAAAAAAATAAAATAAAATCAATAATGGCGTCAATTTCGGTAACCTCGGAGAAGCCCTGGGGGCGGCTTCCAAAAATAGCCCCTCATCGACCCCTTCCCCATACCACTTGGGAGTTGGTGGCCTCCGATGGTGCCACCAGGCTGCCAGGCTTGTCCTGATGCAAGGTCTATTTTTTTCATTAATTTCTGCAACATTCGCGGTCTGCACTCTAATTTCCACTTTGTTGAACATCACCTCTCTTCTTCTAGACCTCACCTCTTATTCTTGACCGAAACTCAGATGTTTAAGCGTTCTGATAGCAAACCCTATTCTATTTCCTCCTACTGTCTCTATCCTCAATTTTCAGCCAAAGGCGGTTGTTGTGCATACGTGCGCAACGATGTCGTTTGTTCTCGTGTCTCTAATTTGGAGTCTTCCGAATTTTCCACCTTATGGCTTAGGCTCTCTTGCCACTCTACGACTAAATTCATTTGTTCAGTTTATTTTTCTCCTAATTCTACTGACTATCCTAAATTCTTCGACTATTTAAACTCCAAAATAGAGCACATTCTCTCTTCTTCTCCTTTCTCTGAAATCATCATATTAGGTGATTTCAATGTTCACCACCGCCAATGGCTTTCTTCTAGTTCTCATGATACAGCTGGTGAACGTGCCTTCCTTTTCGCTATCCAAAACGACCTTGAGCAGTTGGTGCAGCTCCCTACTCGTATCCCTGATCGTCTTGGAGATGAACCCAACGTTCTAGACCTTTTCCTAACTTCTAATCCTTCTCCTTATACTGTTAAACTCTTTCCTCCTCTGGGTTCGAAAGCCTTCGATAGAGTCTGGCACAAAGCTTTGATTTCTAAACATCCCTCTTTCGGTATCTATCCTTCTCTCTGTGATCTTCTCGCTAATTTCCTTTCCGGTCGTTCTATAGCAACTGTTGTAGACGGCCACCGTTCATCCTTTAAATCTATTAACAGTGGTGTTCCTCAGGGTTCTGTACTATCACCAACACTTTTTCTACTCTTCATTAATGACCTTCTCTCCATCACCTCATCTCCTATCCACTCCTATGCTGATGACTCCACCCTTCATTATTCCTTCCATTTTGAAAAACGTCCCACCCAACAGCAGTTGATAGACTCGAGAAGGGTAGCCTTGGAACAACTAACCTCTGACCTTTCCGTATTTCAAATTGGGGCAGAGAAAACCTGGTTGTTTTCAATGCCTCAAAAACTCAGTTCCTCCATCTCTCCACTCGACACAATCTTCCACACAACTATGATATCTTCTTCGAAAACACACAACTCAAGCCTTCATCTCTCCTTAATATTCTTGGTGTTTCTTTTTCTCGTGATCTTTCTTGGAAAGATCACATTACTTCTCTTTCTAAACAAGCTTCTAAGAGGTTGGGTGTTCTGAGGCGCCTTCAGAATTACTTCACGCCACCCCAGTTGCTTGCTCTGTATAGGGGTGTTGTTCGTCCCTGTATGGAGTATGCTTCGCACATCTGGGGTGGTTCCACACATACAGCTCTCTTAGAGAAGGTGGAGTCAAGGGCATTTCGTCTCATCAACTCTCCGGCTCTTACTAACTCTCTTCAATCTCTTTCTGCCCGTCGAATTGTTGCGTCACTCTCTCTTACTATCGCTATTACAACAGACACTGCTCTTCTGAACTCTCTCGTTGCATACCTCCTCCATTGAGAAGAGCTCGTGCGACACGCCTTTCTACACATTCTCATCCTTTCTCTGTCCAACTCTCCGACCCCAGACTTAACCGCTATGCTCAGTCTTACATATACTCTACTGGTAAAGTCTGGAACACACTCCCTTCATCTGTTTTCCCAACTTCCTTTGACTTGCATACTTTCAAACGCCGTGTGTCTGGACACGTCGGCCACCATCGACCATGATAATAGATCTTTCCCAACTCCGGTGGAATTTGGTAGGCCTCTGGCCTTTGCCACCGGAGGAGACATAAAATATGTAATATATATATATATATAATATATATATATATATATATATATATATATATATATATATATATATATAATATATATATATATATATATTAAAAGCAAAATTGTGAAAAATCGTATTTCCCCATACAGTTTTAAAATCTAAAAATTTACAAAATGGAAATTTCTCCAGCAGTTTCTACATGAACACAAACACACACACACACACACACACACATATATATATATATATATATATATATATATATATATATATATATATA
>SEYY01004669.1:42500-45000 GCA_009176605.1 Armadillidium nasatum
TTCTCTTCAACTTCTCTCTATACATTTTTATTTTCACATTTCATTTTATCAACGTCTATCAAATACATCCTAAACTTCCTTCTTCTCTCATTGACTAAATATCTGATTTTAAATTTCTTCTATTTCTATTTTCCCTCATTCTTTTACCCCCACTCCACTCCTTTTATATATTCTATTTCTTACTGCGATTTTTTCTTTCTACACAGTCGCATCCTTTCTCTGTCCAACACTCTTACCCCAAATTTAACTGCTATGCTCAATCTTACATGTGTACTCTACTGGTAAAGTCTGGAACACACTCCCTTCATCTATTTTCTCAACTTCCTATGATTATACACATTTAAACACCGTGTATCGGGACATGTCGGCATTTAATTTGACCAGATTCCTGACTTTCTTCCCAACTCTGGTGGAAATTTATTAGGCATTTGACCTTTGCCCACCAGAGGTTATATATATATATATATATATATATATATATATATATATATATATATATATATATATATATATATATATATATAATATATATATATATATATATATATATATATATATATATATATATAGGAACCGACCGGGGCCCCGGCCCCGGCCAACCCGGCCCCCCCCCCATTTTTACTGACCCCGGCCCCGGCCCCGGCTAAAATCAGGGAAAAACCGGGTTGCCGGCCGGGGTTAAAATGGAAATTATACAAATTTTTATTTTTATTTTTTATTTTCAGCCGATTCTGCTGAAACTTTCAGTGTATATAGATTTTTTACCAGTAAGAAAAGTCCATTTCTAGCGTTTTTCCGAGTCTATTATGGTTAAAAGTATTTTTTTTATTTTTATTTTTTGTGGAAATTTTACCCTTTTTCAATAGAATGGCGGGGCCAAACCACTTTTTAGAATAAGCTGAAAGTTGGACTATTTATTCAAAATTATATGGGCTACAAAAGTCTTTAATAGAATTTTGTCCCCAGAGTTATAGAAAAAATGTTATAAGCCAAAAACTGACCAACTATAGAAAAAAAAAATTTTGAACTAAAAAAATATACCTTTTTCAGACAAAATCTTTTTTAAAAAAATACAACTATAACATTTCCTATTTTTGGTGTGTATAGAGGAGGGGTGGGGCTACAAATTACTCTATGTACTTTATTTGATGAGATTCGTTGGTTTTGAGATATAGCCTTCAAAAAGGTCCATTTTTGGCCAAATTTCAAAAATTCCCAAAGTTTGAGAGGCTATATCTCGCTTCAAACAAAGGGCATTTAAAAATGCACTAAATAAAAATTGTTGCCCTGTTCCTCTTCTAAACAATATTCACAAATAAAAAAAATAGTAAGTAGCGTTTTATTTTTTAAATAATTTTTTCCTCCAGAAGGGTACGATTTTTGCAAAAAATTTTCGAGAGCTTGTAACTTTTTTCTAGACGTGATATCAAAAATCTATTCCCACCAATGCAAGAAATTGGGGCAAAGGTATTCAGTTAAATTTTCAGCTCATGTGGACCAGTGGTTTGACCCAGTTATTCCAAATAAGTTTCAAACCGTTATAGACTCAAATAAATGCTCGAAATCAACTCAGAACTTCGTGAAAAAATTCACATACTTTGAAAATTTCAGCTCAATCAGTCAAATAATAAAGAAAAATTTCAAACAAAATATAAGAAAATCAAGATTTTTTTCTTTTCTGTTTCTTTTGACCGCTCCTTTTCTGCTAGTGAATGTTCATCTTTGTGTTTTGATTTTAGATACTCCAAAAAGATTTGGTTGAAATTTTTTTTACTTGTAGCACCCGGAGGTTCTCTTCTAATTTTCTGACTGCAGATGTTACATTTAGCTATTTCCGAGCCTATCCTGAAACATTGTAAAGTATTCAAATACTGCAGAAGCTGATCTTTTAGCCATATTGACTGAAAGTATAACAAAATAATACTTTTTAAATAATGCAGCTAAATGATACAAGTTTGAAAAATAGCAATAAAATAACAATGATGTATATAAATACAGGTTAAATTGTTAATTTTATATCTTACATTTTTTCAAACTTTCCCTTTGGGTCTTACCTAGGTAAACGTGTTAAATCACTATTATGAATTAGAATAATATTTTTTTTTTAATTTTTTTACTTTTTTTAAACTTTAAATATACAAAACTGTAATTTTCTGATTTTTTTTTTAGAAAATGCATATAATCATTAATTTAAGTGAATGTTGCCTATTCTACTCCTTCCTTACAATTAAATAAACCTTATATCTAATTTTCTTAACCTAAAATTTCAGTGCTTTTGACCTCTTTACAAATTTTAGGAAACCCCGGCCATAACCCCGGCCCTGGCCCCGGCCAAATTTGGGTGACCCCGGCCCCGGCCCCGGCCCCGGCCAAATTCCAGCCCCGGTCGGTTCCTATATATATATATATATATATATATATATATATATATATATATATATATATATATATATATATATATATATATATATATATATATATATATATATATATATTATAT
>SEYY01004669.1:50000-57500 GCA_009176605.1 Armadillidium nasatum
TTTCCTTTATCAAATTAGTATTTTTTTCAGCTTTTACAACATTTTAGCATGGTGTGATCTGTTTCAATGTCCCACCATATCTGGACACAATGTAATAATTAACGTGTGTGGCAAACTATTAACAGAAAGTTATGAAATTTAAAATGCATATAAAAGGGAGACAGTGTTAATGATTTTATTCAGCTTTATTGAAGATATATATATATATATATATATAGCTATATATATATATATATATATATAGGTATATATATATATATATATATATATATATATATATATATATATATATTATTAGTTTATCTTCATAGCTTGTTTAACGAACATAAGGTTTTGATGTTGTTTGATGACAAAATGAAGAAATGTTTATTGGTTTGATCAACAATTAAAGGCTGTAGAAGAATCTTAATTAAATCTTTCTCATATGCAGTTGATTATATGGTTCTTTAGAAAACTTTGCTTCTCAGGATGTTTGAAGGACTTTCGGAAAGTTGCTGGTTTAGAAGTCAAAGTTTTACAGTTTAATAACAAGGTCTTTTAAAAGTTTAAATTTTAATTTAAATTCGTACTACTAGTATTACTACTCCATATTCATGAAATTCTCAATTATATCTTACCCTGCTGTGAGATTTGGACCCCATCAAATTTTTGTGGATTATAGTGTAAGTGTTACAGTCTGTCATATGTGAGATTTTTATATTGTGTCCCTCGTAGTCTAAATTTACTTATTGTGATTTCAAAGGCAAATATAATTTGTAAGTTGAATGCTTATGGTATTATTCTGTTTAAAATTATATTTCATATTTAAAATATTTAAAATTGTTAAAAAAAAATTAGTACTTCAACAATGTACTCGGCCATCCAAAAACAACAAAGAATTATTATTAATCCCATAAAAACATTCGTTTCTCTTCACTTCTCAATAGTTAATAATGAAATTGTCATAACCAAATATGATATAAATTTAGATTAGAACCATGTATTAGTTCGCTCTTAATTTAAAACGTTACACTGTGACAACTTCTCATAAAATAGCAGCCATGAAGCTTTTTTTCTGAAACATAAATTTACTAAACGAAAAGACGAGTCATGTTAAGAAGTACAACTACTAATATGTAATCATAATCTTTTGATATTCAGTTCTGTTTAAAGAAGCTTTTTCTCCTAATACTGCTGCTTACTGCTTATCGTGACAACGTTAAAACAATACATATAAATTTATTATAAGCTCATTCATTATTATTAAATACATATCTCTTCTTATTTCCAATCGATATTACTTAAAGAATATATATATATATATATATATATATATATATATATATATATATATATATATATATATATATATATATATATATATATATATATATATATATATATATATATATATATATATGAGCGCGTCCACGCTATCGGGCCAGCGGAGCGCTCGGCGCGCTATTTTCGTAAAAAGGCGCTCTCTTCAGCTCGCTGTTGTTTACACATATTGAGCCAGAAAAATATGTTTGACACATGAATCGATAGATTTTGACCTGCTCTTTCCAACGGTGCCAGATAAATTAACGATAAATTAGTTTTTCAAGGTAAAAATCCAAGTCAAAATTCAGGTTTGATTGGTGGAATGAAAGACGTGAAATAAAATTAAAATCTATATACCTGTCGAAAGTGTAAGTATTAAAGAGTAAGTACACCAAATTTCAAGTTGGAGAACTCAATGGTTCAAAAGTTACAAACAATTGAAGTTGATAAAACGTGCGCGCAGCGCGCCACTCGAGCTACCACGTATTTCTCCACTTGTACCTTTTCGCTTTACATTCAACTGCATCAAATGGTTTTTTCATTCAAATCTAGTCGATTCACTCAATCAATTTTGATACACTTTTACTCTCAAGTAGATTATGATTCAGCAAAAGAAAAATTAAAAACAAGGTATGAAAATGCAAAAACTGTTACTGGGACTTTATCATTTCATAGTATAAAAGTGGTTAATAATCAATTTGAATGTAAACGATTCTCTACTTCAGAAACAGCAATCATGTTTAATCCAGTTTCAAATAAAAGGCCCGCTAATTCCAAAGTTTCATCCGTTTCCAAAAAACTCAAGATTAATTTTCCGTAAGTTTTCCTTGATTTTTTTTGTTCATCTGCAGTTGATTTATTGTATTATTATTTTGCAATAATTTTATTGTTTAGTTTTGTCAGATCAAATATGTACGTATTTGATGATATACTATATCATTACTCATACATTTTTAATGCGGCCGTATGTTCAATTACGACAGTCTCAAGCCTGTAAAACGCAGAGAGGAAATGCCATTTTCGTTAAAAAATTATTTCATCACCTATATACAATCACTCTAAATAAAGTTGATAGTAGGATTACCTTAAAATACTTGATATAATCGACTAGATTTGAATGAAAAAACCATTTGATGCAGTTGAATGTAAAGCGAAAAGGTACAAGTGGAGAAATACGTGGTAGCTCGAGTGGCGCGCTGCGCGCACGTTTTATCAACTTCAATTGTTTGTAACTTTTGAACCATTGAGTTCTCCAACTTGAAATTTGGTGTACTTACTCTTTAAAACTTACACTTTCGACAGGTATATAGATTTTAATTTTATTTCACGTCTTTCATTCCACCAATCAAACCTGAATTTTGACTTGGATTTTTACCTTGAAAAGCTAATTTATCGTTAATTTATCTGGCACCGTTGGAAAGAGCAGGTCAAAATCTATCGATTCATGTGTCAAACATATTTTTCTGGCTCAATATGTGTAAACAACAGCGAGCTGAAGAGAGCGCCTTTTAAGAAAATAGCGCGCCGAGCACTCCGCTGGCCCGATAGCGTGGACGCGCTCATATATATATATATATATATATATATATATATATATATATATATATATATATATATATATATATATATATATATATATATATATATATATATATATATATATATATATATATATATTATTATATTATATATATTATATATATATATATATATAATATATATATATATATATATATATTACTACTTACTCCCAGGAAGGCTTACAGCCTGTCAGTTGTCTTGAACGAAAGTTCCGAAGCAAGACTTGGAGTGTCTAGAGAAGTTAGATGACGGTTGTTGTCTAGCTAGGCCTGTCAAAACCAGTACTGTGACTGTAATGTTAATACCACAAACACAAAATGTCCATTATTATACATATTGTGGCTCATCATATATATATATATATATATATATATATATATATATATATATATATATATATATATATATATATATATATATATATATATATATATATATATATATATATATATATATATAGTAATGACAGTACCTCTTTTCTTGAGGCAGAATTTAATAATAACCAAAATAATCAAAACAAATGTAAACATAAGTTATTGCTGTCTAGTTTCGGGTGATTATCATAATGAAGAATAGAAAATAAAATTCCGACATATATAAAAGATAAAAAAAAACATTACATAAAAGTTATATCAATAAATAAATGAATGAAAATTATTATACATAAATAAATAGTAAAAAGTACAACCAAAGTACAAAATTCTACTTCAGTACCAAAATATTTTCTGAATGCAAATTTTCTTTCAAATTTGGGCTTGGTGCAAAATATATATAAGAATTCTAAAGAATAGAAATCAGGTTCACATTCAGAGTCAAAAATTATAAAATTTGAATCCTGTATAGTATGATCTTTTTGAAGAGAATGAGAGGTAATGGTCGAATATGTGGTATGGTGCAAATGTTAAATGTGTTTATTAGAGATACCTTTATGCTCAGCAAAGCGAACAGAAAGACTTCGTGTAGTCTCTCCAATGTAGGTTTGCATCGTAGCCACCTCACTTGTAATTGCATGTCATTGGTGAGCATAAAGGAAAGGGAAGTTTTCTTTAATTAACTTTGAAGAATCTTCCAATGTTATTTTCATATACGAGAACAATAATTTGAATTTGAACTGAGACTAATTTGTTTTTCAGATGCATTTTAATTCTGCGATCAATTTCACAGCTCATTTACCCCATAAAAGGTAATTTCATATGCTGAGTATTTTTTGGTATTGTTAATACAGTAGAGGATTTCTGAAGAAATTTTAAATTAGTTGATTCTTAAATGCTTTATTAATTGCGAGTCCAGGGTATCATTCTTTAGAAATAACGCTTTTTAGGAAGTCCAATTTATTCGAGAAATTAATGTATGAGATGAGGTCTCGTATACTCTTTCGAAAAGTGTTTTAATTAAATTGATTTCATATACATATGATAAAAGAACTGAATTTAGTAGCTGAATCCTGTAAATGCAAAGGAGTCTTCTTCTTCAACATCCACTGAGAATTTGATATGTTGAATGTTAGAATTGTGTACTGTAAAAACATTGAACATTCATTAATACACCATCAATCTGTTTATAAAATTTTCCATTAATTAAAAATATAATACCTTTGTCTCGAAATATAATAATTCCTCAAAGCTAGTCTAATATTTCTCTCAAAAGCACGTTTGTAAACAAATTATCAACGTCGAAATTTGCCATAATATATTTATTAGCTTCCTGAAAATTCAAGATTTCTGTGACGAAAGTCCTTTTTAGTTAGCTTATCTAAAATCGGAATGAAAATTTATGGGAGATTGTAATTTACTGTGCCAATTGCAAATAAAATTGTACTTAACGGACCAATCAGGTTTATAAATTTTTGGAAGTCCATATAATATTCTTGATTTGTCACCAGATGAACAAAGAGAATTATATATTGCATCATCAATTATTTTAGAACTTTTCAATTCTCTAAGCAATCTTTTATGTTTATCTTCTACTGAATGAATGTTTTAGACAATTTCCCGTTAAGATTTCAAATTTATTATTATCAATGAGTATATTTACCACTTTACTTATATAGTCCTCTTTGTCAAGAATAATAACACCATCACCTATATCAGGCCTAGTTATCATCAAATCGTTCTTTTGTGAAAGTTATTTTAGGTGTCCAAAATCAGTTTTAGATGAAATGTGTCCAAACTTTCTATGGTTAAAATTTTGAAATGATGATAAAGCCAAATTTTTAGTATCGTTTAAAATCCATATTTCTTTTTCTTCAGTAAATTAGCATGATGGAAAATCCTTAAGACGTTTTAATAATTTTTCATATAGCAGTAAATATCTGCATAGTTTTAACTTAGAAGGGATTATTCCAAAGTTTAATACTTTTTCATACTTTCATTTAACAGAAAGAAACTATATTTGAAAATTTTATTGTCAGGATTTAATTTTCTAAGTTTAATTTCTAAGGGAAAACAATTTCTTTTCATGAATTCTTTCGACAGTTGTTTTAGTGTTGTTTATAGTTCTTGATTAAACACAACTAATAAAAATGAAATCTAACAATGAAAGGTTTTCCTTGTAAAATATCATTATATTTCTTATCATTTTTAGATGTTATATTTATTAAATCTCTTTATTCTGAATTTCATTATTAAGAAGAAAATTTTGACACTTCTTGTAGGCTTTCGATTCATGAAATTTCCTGTTCCAATGTCAAAAAAATATGTTTTGGAAAAATTCGATTTAACTTAATTAAATTTTCTTAAAAACGATAGATGAAGTTTAAAGCTTGTCAATTTGATAGAATCTTTTCTAATTTTCTAAATATTTTTAACATTTGTCGTCCATAATTCCTTAATAAAATAGTAGTAAAAGGACCTCTATTCTTGAGGCGTAATTTAATAATAATAATTAAACTAACCAATATTTATTTAATGTATCTCTAATTTATATACAGAAATTTAGAGAGGGCTGCTTCGAAATACAGCCCCTCATCCACCACTTCACCCATTACCAGTAGGAAGTTGGTGTCCTCGGATGATAGGGCTGGTGCTACCAAGATCCTTGATGACCGGCTTGCTCTGGTTCACGGTTTTCCTTTTTCATTAACTTCTGCAGCATTCACCGTCTCCTGTCCAATTTCCTCTTTGTCGAACACCACCCCCCTTCTTCTAGACATCGACTCTTATTCTTACTGAAACCCATGTATTTGAGTATTCTGAGAGCATACCCTACGCTGTTTCCTCCTACTGCCTCTATCCTAAATTTTTAGTCAAAGACAGATGTTGTGCATATGTGCGCAACGATGTTGTATGTTATCGTATCTCTAATTTGGAGTCTTCTAAATTCTCTCCTTTATGCCTTAAACTTTCTTGTAACTCTACAAAGGAATTCATTTGTTATGTCTTCTTATCTCCTAAATTTACAGACTATGAAAAATAGAACACATTCTTTCTTCTTTTCTTTTCTCTGAAATCATCATTTTAGGTGATTTTAAGGTTCACCACTCCCAATGGCTTTCGTCTAGTTCTCATGATATAGCTGGTGAACTCGTCTAACACTTTTATATCCATCATAACCTTGACCCGTTGGTGCATTTTCGTACCCACATCTCTGACCATCTTGGTGATGAACCCAACATACTTGATCTTTTCTGAACTTCTTATCCTTCTCCTTAAACTGTTAAACTCTTTCCCACTCTGAGTTCATCTGATCACCTTCTTATCTCTGTATCTTGTTCTGTCTCTTTAAGTATTCTGCAAGAAAAGCTTCCTCCTTCGGCAAAGAGGTGTTTCTGTCATTTCGATGCCACTAACTAGTTTGACTTGCTGTTGTACTTTCCTTAATTCCCATTTCTATGGAAAAAATCCCACGGAATGTGTAGAAAGCCTAACCGAGGTGATTCTCTCCGGCATTGAGGTTTCAAATTCCATATACTTTCCCTTCCACTAAACCTAACACAACTTGGTTTAACTCTGCTTATTTTCATGCTATCCGCCGAAGGAATGCTGCCTTCAGAGATTACCATCGTCTTCAAACTCCAAAAAATCACGCAACTTTTATATCATCTCGGAATTGTTCAAAATCTATTCTACGCAACACCAGTAACATATTTCTTCGTCGTAAATGCAATAATCTTTCAGGTTCTTCTTCCTCACTTCCATTCTGGCATTTTTCAATAAATGTATCCTATAGTATTTTCTAACGGTACATCTTTCGCTTTTTCTTTCTCCAAAGCTGAACTCTTCGCTCAAACTTTTTCCTATAATTCAACATTAGACGGTTTCGAAGCTGTTCATACTCCTTCAACCACCTTTCAACTCATTTATACAAAATTGTAATTTCTTTTAAAGATGTCATTTTTGCTCTCTTTGAGCTTCACACTAAGAAGACGTACTATCCTGATGATATTCCCCTGTGGTTTCCAAAACTTGTGCTACTGAGCTTACCCAGTTCTTTGGTACACTATTTTGTCTTTATTTTACTGCTTCAATCTTCCCTTCTTGCTAGAAACGTGCGCTCATTCAAACTTTGCCGAATAATCCCTCTCAACTCTGTAACTACCGTCCCATTTCTTTAACCTCCATTCTTTCTAAAGTTTTCGAATCTATCTTTAACAGGAAGATTTGGAAAATTCTTTCAATC
>SEYY01004670.1:50000-52500 GCA_009176605.1 Armadillidium nasatum
TAAGATACTCTACAGATACAAATCTGAAGGTATAATTAATTTATTTAATACAAATTTTTGATGGTAATGATGTTAAGTAATGCTAACATATATTCTTTATTTATCTTAAGATGCTTTAAGGATACAAATAGAGTGTATTGTGTAGATGATTTCTTGTATACATAATGAATTGTAAATCAAATATATGATAGTAATGTTATCATATTCTATATCTATGTTAAGATACTCTACAGATACAAATCTGAAGGTATAATTAATTTATTTAATACAAATGTATGATGGTAATGCTAACATATATTCTTTATTTATCTTAAGATGCTTTACAGATACAAATGTGTACAGTGTAGATGATTTCTTGCAGGCCTAATTAAATTTTAAAACAAATGCATAATCGTAACAGTATCATATTCTATATTTATGTTAGAATGTTCTACAGAGAAATTTGAAAGTATAATTAATTTATTTAATGCAAATGGATGATGGTAATTCTAACATATTTTCTATTTAAGTTAGAATGTTCTACAAATACAAATGTGTGAGTATGTATAGAGTGTATATGAATTCTTGCATGCGTAATAAAATATTTTAAACAAATGCCTAATGGTAATACTAACATATCTTATATTTATATTAGAATGCTCTACAGATACAGATGTGAGTGTGTGTACAGTGTAGATGGTGTCTTGCATGTGTAAAGAAATTTTAAAACAAATGTATGATGGTAAAAATAACATGTCTATATTTATTTTAAGATGTTCTACATAAACACATTTGAGAGTGTGTTTACTGTGTGGATGATATCTTTCATACACAATTAAATTTTAAAACAAATGTCTAATGATAACAATGACATCCTATATTTATGTTAGAATGTTCTACATATACAGAAAGTGTAAGTTTATGTAGAATGTAGATGATTTCTTGCAAGGCGTCTGGAAATTTTAAAACAAAGGTTAAAGCATCTTAAAACTTAATTTAAATACTTTTCAATTGAAGGTAAATGAAGCAATCCTTTGGGAATGGTAATCCTTCCTTGAAATTTTCAAATAAATTAAATTTGTTTCCAACGTTGCTTCCCTTTTAAAAATTTACATAATGACTAAATTCACATTATCAAATTTAGTTTTTGGGATTTCTAACTAAATGAATATCATTAACTACAATAATATTATTAATTATTAATTTGTATTATTATTATTATTATTATTATTATTATTATTATTATTATTATTATTATTATTATTATTATTATTATTATTATTATTATTATTATTAGTTATTATTATTATTATTATTATTATTATTATTATTTTTATTACTATTATTATTATTATTATTATTATTTATTATTATTTATTATTATTATTATTATTATTATTATTTTTTTTTTTTTTTTTTTATTTTTTTTTTAATTTTATTTTGATATTTTATTATTAATATTTGCTTTGTTATTATCATTCTTATTATAGCTATTTTTACTATTTTTATTATTTTTAATATTGTTTCTTTCATTATATGCATCATATAAATATTTTATTTGTTATTAAATAGATTTAAAAGTTAATTATCTGTTAAACTTTGGTAATGAATAGAAATCAATATGTATATGATATGAAACCACTTTCTGAGAACTGGACAATTATCATATTTATTATTATTATTATTATTATTATTATTATTATTATTATTATTATTATTATTATTATTATTATTATTATTATTATTATTATTATTATTATTATTATTATTATTTATTATTATTATTATTATTATTATTATTATTATTATTATTATTATTATTATTATTATTATTATTATTATTATTTTTATTATCATTATTGTATTTAGTAGCATAGGATCTATTGTAATATTACAAACTTGTAAATGTACTATTTTCTAAAAAAAATTTGTGGGAATCGTGAAAATTCATTAAACTTTATTATTGATAGTTAAAATCCTGATTAATTTTATTATAGCAAATATTAATTTGTAGAAAACATTATATTCACTGCTATTTACAATTTTTATTATTATTAATTAAAGCTCATTAATTATGAATCGTAATAATTTCTATTAATATGACAAAAAACTATTAGAATTTTAAAATAAAAATGTACCAACTATACAGAAATAAAAATCCAATTTGTCAAAATTTTAAACGAACTCCAAATAATTTTCACTTTTCCAAAAGATTTGTGTGGATCCGTGTATGTGTGTATGTGTGTGTTTGTGTGCGTTTGTTTAGCAAAGTATATTTTGAACGATGTAAACGAGTGGGCGTAAATGAAGGGTCTTCTCATGGGTCCCTTTCTATTCTCTTTTGGCGATTGATGCACAGATATTGATGATGATGATGGTGGAGGTACTGACATTGATGATTATAGTGGTAGTAATGATACCAACAGTGGAAATTGATGATATATCTGATGATAATGATGTTGATGATAATGGTGATAGTAAATGATGATAATGGTGTAAATTGATAATAAACTTTGGTGGG
>SEYY01004671.1:7500-10000 GCA_009176605.1 Armadillidium nasatum
AATTTCTGCGTTAATGAATAAATATGTTGCTTACACCACTGTTAATGGATATGTTTATACAAATTTGGAGATTGCAAAGAGAACAACTAATATATATATAATATATATATATATATATATATATATATATATATATATATATATATATATATATATATATATATATATATATATATATATATATATATATATGAGCTGCGAAAATAAAACTTAAAAGCTGAAGGAAAAGAAATGAAATTAGGCACTTGCTCTGAATATTTTATAAGTAAATAGAAGTGAAAAACAAAAACTAATTGGGGTAAAACCTACTTTAAAAAAAAGACAAAAAATATATTTATATAATGGAAATTTATGACCTTAAAGAGCAAAATCTTGAATGTACGTGTGTTTGTGTATTAGTGTGCGTGTGTTGATGTGTGCGTGGGTTGATGTGTGCGTGGGTTGATGTGTGCGTGTGTTGATGTGTGCGTGTGTTCATGTGTGCATGTGTAAAAGATTAATAGAGGGTGTCAGAGATAGGGAGGTATAATAATATCAAACTTCATGCTCCAAATTTCTTTAGACACTTTAATATGATACCATAATAAAAGGTGCATTAATACTATAACTATCAGAATAATAAACTATAAGTTAAGGGACATTGATTCGATAGGAACTTCAGATTACTCCTGTGGCCCTGGTGACAGAAAGCTGAATTTCTTTAGACACTATAATATCATACTATAACAAAAGGTGCATTAATTAATAATATTACTATCAGAATAATAAACTATAAGTTAAGGGACATTGATAAGATAGGAAATTCAAATTACTCCTGTGGCCCTGGTAACAGAAAGCTGAACTCTATGACGTCATAGTTTACAACAACAAGAATTTGTTAACGTTAACAGAAAAAAAGGCGAATGAAAATGAGTGTTTAAAAATATTTTAAAACCCGATAAACAACAAAGTTAAATATTTCAAGGCAAAAATAATAGTTTTATCTTCAGGTAAAAACAAAGAACAAAATAAATTCGAGGAAAGAAATAAAAAAATACTGTTAAAAAAAGAACGGAATAAAAATATTAAAGACACAGAAAAGCAGAAAGTTGAGACAGATAGACAAGGAATTCAACGCTAAACAGAAATAATAGAAGGAAAAAGGTAGACAATTATAAATGTGTAAAATTTAATTGACGTTAAGGAGACGAAAAGAGACAAAGAGAACAAAAGAGAACAAAAGAGAACAAAAAAGAACAAAAGAGAACAAAGATTTTAAAAAAAAGAACAAAGGTGAGTAAAAGTATACAAAAAAAAAAAAAAAAAAAAAAAAAAAAAAATATACAAAACCGGCGACGCTTAACACGTATGTAAATAAGATCCTTCAAAGAACACTTTTCAATCTTTCGGGAAAGAATTTTTACCTTGAGAGCCAAAAAAGAATATCACTTTTCTACCTAGATTTAAATCTTATTCTCATACACGCACAGAAATTTAAAAGGAAATATAAATCTCAAAGTTTTATATATATATATATATATATATATATATATATATATATATATATATATATATATATATATATATATATATATATATATATATATATATATATATATATATATATATATATATATATATATATATATATATATATATATATATATATATATATATATATATATATATATATATATATATATATATATATATATATATATATATATATATATATAAAAATATATATATATATATATATATATATATATATATATATATATATATATATATATATATATATATATATATATATATATATATATATATATATATATATATATATATATATATATATATATATATATATATATATATATATATATATATATATATATATATATATATATATATATATATATATATATATATATATATATATATATATATATATATATATATATATATATATATATATATATATATATATATATATATATATATATATATATATATATATATATATATATATATATATATATATATATATATATATATATATATATATATATATATATATATATATATATATATATATATATATATATATATATATATATATATATATATATATATATATATATATATATATATATATATATATATATATATATATGTGTGTGTGTGTGTACCTGTGTTTGTGTAAACCTCTGGAGGAAAATGCTGTCAGTCAACAGTGGGATGGAAAACAAAAATCAGAAAAAGGAGGAAATCTTTATCTAAAATAAAAAGCCGACATGATTCAATTGTGTGTATGTTAAAAAATTTGGAAAAATAGACGAAAGATCAGTGCCCTTGAGTCTGAGAGTAAAATGCATAAAGGAAAAGAAAGGAAAAAACTGAGTGGAAGGTGACAATCTCTCCTCAAAGGAGTTGGTATGTCATAAAACACGAGATTTCATAAATATTTCAAAAGTTTGTCTCACAATTTGATTGGAGCATATTTAATGTAAGTATGAAAGTG
>SEYY01004671.1:15000-17500 GCA_009176605.1 Armadillidium nasatum
TGTCTGTGTTTGTGTGTCTGTGTGTTTGTGCCTGTGTGTCAGTGTGTGTCTGTGTGTGTGTGTCTGTATGTCTGTGTGTCTGTCTTCCGGACGTTTATTTCTGAATAGAGAATGCAATTTATTTAATGGTGAATAAAATCGATGCAAATGAGAGATGAATTATGGATTCGAATGACAGTAAAAAATTTATTAAATTAACTAGATAAATAAATAATTAAATATTTGGATATCATACCAATAAACAAACACACACACAGACACACACTTTATATATATATATATATATATATATATATATATATATATATATATATATATATTATATATTATATATATATATATATATATATATATATATATATATATATATATATATATATATATATATATATATATATATATATTATATATATATATATATATATATATATATAAATATATATATATATATATATATATATATATATATATATATATATATATATATATATATATATATATATATATATATATATATATATATATATATATATATATATATATATATATATATATATATATATATATATATATATATATATATATATATATATATATATATATATATATATATATATATATATATATATATATATATATATATATATATATATATATATATATTATATATATATATATATATATATATATATATATATATATATATATATATATATATATATATATATATATATATATATATATATATATATATATATATATATATATATATAATATATATATATATATATATATATATGTCAATTGAAAATCAAAAATCAAAATTCACCCCCAGGAAGGGTTTATTATCCCTGTCATTAGGTTCATTCGAGAATGAACCAAGGGTATCACGGGCCGACGGCAAACATCCACTGGCTGGTCAGGCCTATCGCGGATGCCTATTTTGATTCCCACCATCAGCAAGCACTCTGTTGGTGTACTTATTACGCATAAGTGGGCGGAGCTAAGCGCAAAAAGAGACAATATATATATATATATATATATATATATATATATTATATATATATATATATATAATATATATATATATATATATATATATATATTGTAATAATTTATTATATTCTCTGTGAAGAATTATTTTTCTTGATGAAACCAAGTCTCATTCTAAAATTATAGCTTTTTGGTTTGACAGTATCGATAATCAGATTGATATATCGTACATAGAAATCGATTATTTAATAAAACTACATATAGTAAACAATCGATATTCATTCGATAGCCAGATAGGAATATAATTAATAAAATTCGATTATTCGCTGAAACTAGTTGTTGTAAAATGGATAGAAAATATCAATATATAAGCAATCGAAAGTAACATTTTACAATAAATATCGATTACTAGATAGAACTTTAGATAGTAATATTGATAGAAAATAATAATCGGTATTAGTACAAAAGTACATAATACAATAAATTAAATAAACATCAATTTTTCGAATAGAATCAATAGAATATAATCGTTAAATAAAAGTCAATGTTGATATAGATAATATCTATAAAAAATAATAATCAATATATTTGTAGTTACTATCGATAAAGCAATGAAAATCGATAATTCAATAGATAGTATAGTATTATCGATAATAAATAATTATCAATAAAGAATCATTAGTCCAATAGATAAAAAATAATAATAACGTTACTACAGATAATACTATCAATAGAAAATGTAAATAAAAATATCGATAAAAATGTCGATATCATATTCCAATCGATTGTTAAATAAAAACTATCGATAGAATCGTAATATATTTGAATCAATAGAAGTAAATAAATCCCAAATAGCAATTTAAGCTGACTATCTTTTGAATCATTGCAAGAACTTTGTCCATTTCTCTCCCGAAGATCGAATCTTCATTAAATTTTCAGATCAGAAATTGTCAATTTTTTTTTCTTTCTTTTTCTTCTTCTTTTTTTTTTTTTTTTTTTTTTTTTTTTTTTTTTTTTTTTTTTGAAAGAGAAGTCAATAAATTATTTGGTGATTAATTGTCGAAAGTAAAAAACTTTGTAACTTATTCATAATCAATCTTTTATTTTTTCTCTCTCTCATATATATATATATATATATATATATATATATATATATATATAATATATATATATATATATATATATATATATATTATATATATATATATATATATATATATATATATATACCATATGGATCGTGGTTACAAACTTTTTAAATCTGTTGTACGAGGTATCGAACCCTAACCTCTAAACTGGTAAGACAGAACATTACCTCCGCACCACGACAATTCAGAAGAACAACCTGTCATTCAGACACTCTAAAAGGACTCCCTCCGACTGCACTTTGACCCAGGGCAACGAGGTTAGTTATTTTACTCTCTCTCTCTCTCACACACACACATACACACACACATACAGACCATTAAATATTAGGAAGAATTAAAACCATATATAAATATACAAA
>SEYY01004672.1:2500-5000 GCA_009176605.1 Armadillidium nasatum
ATATATATATATATATATATATATATAATATATATATATATATATATATATATATATATATATATATATATATATATATATATATATATATATATATATATGTCTTCGCATGGTTCTAAAGGCTGGGAACCCTTTTCAACCAGGTTTTATTCCCATGTACGATTGCAGGAAATGTTAAATTTCTGCAATCGACACCACCCTGCATCATGCGGGATATGGTGCATTGTATAAAAGAATATATATATATATATATATATATATATATATATATATATATTATATATATATATATATATATATATATATATATATATATTAATATATTAATAATAATCACTTCAGTACAATGTTATTATTTAGATATCAAAAAATTTATTCATTTAAACTTATTCACTTGTATTTATAGGTGATAAATATTATATTTGTTTATATTTTTCCTACCATAATTTCAGATAAATACTCTGAGTGTGAATATCTTTCAGCAGAATGATCTTCGGAAACCCAATATAAAAATAGATAAAATAAAATATAAATAAATAATATATATATATATATATATATATATATATATATATATATATATATATATATATATATATATATATATATATATATATATATATATATATATATATATATATAATATATATATAATATATATATATATATATATATATATATATATATATATATATATATATATATATATATATATATATATATATATATATATATATATATATATATATATATATATATATATATATATATATATATATATATATATATATATATATATATATATATATATATATATATATATATATATATATATATATATATATATATATATATATATATGCGGATATGCGGATGCGGATTAATTTCCAAAGTGTTTAATTAAAGTGTTTTAATTAGAGTTTTTTCAGTTTTGGGTCGATGGTTTTATTCATTGAGTGCTTTTGGAGTCGAGTCGTCTCTTTTCAAGTTTTAATATCTTGACTTTTTTTTACCCACTTAATTTATTGTTTAATAGGTTTTAATTTTTAGCGTATACCTTTGGTTTCAAGTTTAGTATCACCTCTTTAAGTTTCGTCCTAACCATTTGCTTCTGTCTAAGACTCACCTGGACAGGAACTGCTTCTCCATTATTTTTTAATATTTCCAACTACAATTTATTTCACAATTTTTGACTGTGCTTATATAAACATTTTATCACTCCTGTCACAAGTCTCGTAAATCTTTTATTCCTTAATTTCGATGTTTTATGTCTTAAAATTTGTCTTCCTACTACAATCAATTATCTTGTGTTTTTCTTACTGTTCCCTACTGGAACATATTTCAGGCTCTTTAAAATAAATATCTTATTCTTTCTCATCTAAATGTTGAAGTTCTCAATTTATTTCAGGCATTCCTATCAGTGTTCTGAGAGAGTATGAATGTGATCTGGCGCTTCTCCTGGTTTAACTCTACTCTCTGTGTCTTAATACTAACACATTTTCTCATTGCTGAAAGCTCTCATATGTTCAGCCGATTAAGCCGATTAAGCTCTCACTTATGTTATGTCTGAAATCTTTTAAATTCTTCTTAACTCTCATTTCCTGGATTATTTCGAATCTCGTTCTATTCTCTCAGATCATCAGTATGGATTTCGACTCTCGAGGTTAACTGGTGACATACTTCTTTCTTTCTTCATTGAATTCTTTTCTGCCGTTAGAGACTACGGAGAGTCTTGTGTGGTGGCGCTTTACATTCCGAAGACTTTTGATAGAGTATGGAATACATCGCTGCTCTCTAATCTCTCTTCCTTTGGGTTTCCACAATCTCTTTGCTTAATCATGTCTACTTTTCTCTCTGACCGTTCCATATCATCACTTATTAATGGAGCGACCTCTTCCTCTTCTCCTGTCAGTTAGGGTGTTTCTTATGATTCTGTTGTATGTCCAACTTTATTCTTGATTTTCATTTAACGATCTTCTCAACTGCACTTCTAGCTCTGTTCATTTTTACGACCAATGACAACATTCCATACTTCTACTCATTTAAAATCCCCTCCCTCTTTTGCTTCTAGAGTTGCTTCTCGACTTCAGCTTTACCGATTTTATTCTTGCTGGATAGATTTCCTGGTGAGGTCACAGCAACCTTGTGAAATTCAACTTTTTTAAAAACTCAACTTCTACACATCTCCTCCCAACTATCCTTATCACTTTTGATGGCTCTCTCGTCTCATATGTAAATAAGTAAAACAAAAACATTCCTTGCAGTAAACATAAATTATAAATTTGTCTTGAAAACCACATATCACTATGATTGTAAAGTAGACCTCTCAGAAACTGGGAATACTATTCAGATTGCATGAATTTTTTTCTTCTAAAGAAGGGACTAAAACTATATAAGGGTATCATTGACCCTTGTATGGAGTACAGCTCTCACATATGGAGGGACTACGGTTCCTCTACTCTTTGGGATAAGGTTGAGTCTAAAGGCAAAAAAGATAAAT
>SEYY01004672.1:10000-12500 GCA_009176605.1 Armadillidium nasatum
GACATTTTTAAATTTTCCGAATCTGAATCGAATCGAATCCGTCTAAATTTTAAGATTTCTCGAATCCGAATCGAATCCGAATCCAGGCAAATTTACAATTTCTCGAATCCGAATTCACTTACCCGAATATTTCAAATCCAAATAATTTTGATTTTCACGAATTCAACATTATAATATATGCTCATACATGAACGAACAACCACCTTATAAAGAGTAAGTAACTGGAGTGAAGAAATTTCAAAATCGCCTTAGAACGCTAATCTTTTAGAAACTTGTTTACAAAGAGAAATAATGTGATTCTTCTAAGAAGGATCACGATCAGAGAAGATTCCCCGAGAATATTTATGACAGATAAAAATTTGAGTTATGTATTTTCGAAGATGTCATAATTGTGTGGAATAGAAAGATGGACGAACTGAGTTTTTGAGGTTCTGAAAATAACTATGTTTTCTCTGCTCCATTAGGAAATTCAAGAACGATCCCAGATTAATCGCTAAAGAGCTAGCGATAATTAATTATTGTTTGGTAGAACGTACTTGAAAATGAGAGGAGTAAAGGGGGGTAGAGTCATAGGCTTAAATGCGGATTTGTAATAAAGTAATAGAGAGAAAGTCAATGATGAAAGACATTAAAATATTTGGTGATAGAACAAATATCTGAGGAACGCTACTATGAACAAATTTAAAGATTGAACTGTGGCTGTTTCCAATAAGTGTTATAGAACGAACGGGATGGAATTCAGACAGACGATCACAGAGGGAAAGATAGATACCGAAAGATGAAAATTTGGAAATCACAGCTTTGAGTCATGCTCTATCGAAGGTTTTGTTGATATGTCTATTGCCATAAAAAAAGATTCACGGGAATGTCATATAACAGTGTCAAGTGTAGCAGAAAAAAGAGAGAAAATCACTAGTAGAGTATTAATTACGAATACGACACTCCTTCATTATTCTTTTATAAATAACTCCACTTGATACATTCTTTATTTGAATCCAACATTAATTAAAATAAAATATAAGGAAAATCAAAGTTTAAGTTAAAGTAAATATAACTAAGAATAGGAAAAGGCAAGCCTGGAGTTTGCAATATTCACACAATGTTGATGTAAGTGCATGGTATTCCTTGTGCTGCGAGGGCGATTCAATGGTGGTTGAATGCGAAAGGTGAGTTACCTCGAACACCTGCCATTATTGAACCTATAGAAAAGAGACTGTGTGCTAAATTCACTTGACAGAGATAGTGGGAAAAGGGAGTTTGAAAGTACGGGATATTTTATTAGTTTTTCTCCTTAAACTCAACCCACCTAGCCGTTCAAATGAGAGAATAGTATTCCATTCATGGGTGGATAAGACCCTTATGTAACTGGAGTAAATGATCGAAAGGAAAAAATTCTCTAAACTTAAATAGAACTCCTATCTTCTTTTGAGGGCTACCTTATAACCGTTGTGATTTGACGTTTCGAAGACAATTTGTTGTTTATGTTGAGACTAAGAATGTTTTTTTTTTTTACAGGTGAGACAGGAGAGCCGTCGAAGGACATAGGAAAGTTGGGAGGTGTTTTTGGGGGAGAAATGTGAAGAGTTTTCAAGGAGTTTAATTTTACATGGATGAGTTTAACCCCTCCCCCCCTCACGGGAAATCTCATTCAGAACGGAAAGATGGCCACCCTTAATGCAAATAAGTGAACATATTTGAAATGAGTGGAAAGTGGAGAGTTGAGTCATTGGCATAAGAATGAATGGAGTTAGAAGTGCTTCTGAGAAGATCATTAATGAAAACTAAGAGTGAAGTTGGAGCTAGAGCAGATCCTTGAGGAACATCACAATTAACTGGAAAAGATGAAGAAAATCTTTCATAAAGAAATGTTGATATGGAACATTCTGAGAGAAAACTAGACATGAATAAGGAAAGGGAAGGAAGAATTACAAAGGAAGGGAGCTTAGATGGAGAGTAGTAACACTTGCCATAAACTGTCAAAAGCTTTGGATATCTCAAGCAAATTTACACAGGACTCCCAGTACTCCCTTAATACAGAATATAATAAATAAGTGGGATAGGAGAGTACGTATGTCACCAGTAGGTCTCGAGCGTCGAAAGCCATACTGATGATCTGAGAGAAATGACTGAGATTCCAGATAAATATTGATATGAGAGTTAAGGAGAGTTTCAAAGATTTTAGACAGAACACAAGTGAGAGCTGTAAGACGATAGTTTTAAGGAAGAGAACAGCTACCTTTCTTCAGGATCGACTGAACATATGCCCACATCCAGCACACAGGGAAAGTATTAGTATTAAGGCATAGAGAGTAGAGTTGAATGAGGACAGGAGCTAGCTCAAACGTACACTCTCTCAAAATGTGAGAGATAATGCCATCGATTGATCTCAGGATCTCATACACGAGATCGTAAGTGATTAAAGGTAGAAACATAGAACACCTCGAAGGAGAAGTAGGATGAAGGATAATAGGATTGCTTAGGATGGAATTAGATGAAAAGT